>CALNHX010007064.1:0-79193 GCA_940337035.1 Agriotes lineatus | reverse complement strand
CGCCAGGAACCTTCCTGAAGTCTTGGATCGTTTTCATACGATAGGTCCTCCGAAAATGAAGGCAACATCAACTTTTGAGCTATGGTCGTCGGCAAAAAAAATTTTTTTTTGTTTTTTTTTATAAATAACTGGTTCATAGCATTTCATTGTATTAGCGAAACGGAGTGATGCTGAGTATCGAAGTATTCTTGGAAAGCACGGAAGGGCGCTTTTCTTGGGTGGGGGATACCGTATATTTTACAGATAATTTAAAAGAGTGTATTGTTGTTCAAGTGGAACGTCTCTCAGATATTGTATTTAAAAAATAAAATGGTTTTGTATTTTCAAAAGGTATTTTATCTACATTTTTCAGAATCCATTATCTACTTATCAGTTACAATCCACCAGTAGGCTGTGGGCCACCATGTATTATCATTTATCAACGAAGGTATAATATAAATTTCAAATTACTAATTCAGTTTTAACTGAAACGGTATACCTATAGGTAACTGAAAAGCTGTCGATATATTCAAATAGGCCGTCTTAAACCTATTTTTGTAAATAAAAATATCATAAAGCATTTAAAAATTCTTTATATCGAGTATTTTTTCCAAAAATTCTAGTTCTAATAATAGGGAGCTAAACAATTTTTAAAATTTACGTTATATTAATTATTGCTGACAAATGGGCACAGAGAATTTAATTACTTGATATGATGTTATACATATTTATCTATGGAATCCAGAATTATATTTTCAGAAATAAAAATTAAAGACTCGTAATTCTGAAAATTTCAATAGATTATTTTTTAAGTGGTCGTTCATTTTTAATTTAATTAAATACAGGTCTAACTATGTATTTTCGTGTTCTATAATTACTTCGACACGAAGTGTACGAAGCATTGAAATTCCCTCATATCGAAAACCACTCTGAGTTAAATATCTCTAAAATTCGAGCCAACCGACTAATGAACCCACTATATCAAATCTCCGTCTTGGCGGTGCGGATCTTTTGGTGAAGATCCCAGCCCACTAGATTAATCAATATTGGGGGGTGCCTAAACGTGCTGTGCGGGGGATGTATATTCGTATGTGTACACGATTCCTGTCGCCAGGAACCTTCCTGAAGTCTTGGATCGTTTTCATACGATAGGTCCTCCGAAAATGAACTTTTGAGCTATGGTCGTCGGCAAAAAAAAAATTTTTTTGTTTTTTTTTTTGATAAATAACTGGTTCATAGCATTTCATTGTATTAGCGAAAAGGAGTGATGCATTGTATCGAAGTATTCTTGTAAAGCACGGAAGGGCGCTTTTCTTGGGTGGGGGGTACCGTATATTTTTAGTTATAATTCCAAATGTTGTATAAAACTTTCATAATTTTTAAAATTTAAATTTTAAGATATTTGTTGAATTTCACAGTACTATTTAGCCAGAATTCCCTCTTTCTAAAGGAATTTAATAAAAATATTAATAAATTTATTTTTATTTTGAAAAATTAAACTGCTTACTATTTCTAATTTGGTAAGTTTATAGAGCTGCTTTGCTATTGTTTATCACAAAATTGAAAATTTTACAGTGTATGGTCTCATATACGGTAGTATGGAAGCCCACATATTCTAATATAATTTTAACGAGTGTTAGAGCTCACCAAACTGAACAACTCTTCTATTTATAATTTTTCTAATAGTATATTTTTTCAATAATTTATCTTGCATAAAACGTGCAATAAGATTATCAGTTAACACAAGAACATGTGGTTAATAACTTACCTACCTACCTCATTTAACCCTTTTTCAAAATCCCTATATGTTATTGAACTATATCCGTACTGTTTGCTTGTTCGTAATGTCACCCATAATAGCCAAGGCTGTTAAAATTTAACCGTCACTGCCGTTATAATCGTTGCTACACTACCAAAATTACGTGGGTAGGCCAGGTTACTAGTAAGTTTTATTTACATTAGTTATATTAAAATTGCATATTGGTCTTTTTAGTAGATATTATTAAAACAGTAAACAACATACAGCCGATATCACGTAATAGGCGCCGACTCCGTGGGTGCTCCGGTGCTCAAGCACCCACGAGATAAGGTTAATGGGTGCGGAGCACTCATGAGAAAGTCCCTCTAATATACTAATATTTCTCAATCGCGTTGCTCTTTGCTTGCTAAGAGTTCTAAGACAAATTTAAAATTCAACAAAATGAATCGAAGCAAATCGGCCGTAGCTGTCCAGTATCCGGACTCCAAGGTCCCAGCAAACCTGTCGGTTAATTCTGTTACAATTTGGTGGTACGTGACGCCATCTATTACCAATTGTTAAAAGCAACACTTGCGGGGCGCACTTCTTCAGTCAACTAGTGAAATTGTTTCACATGAATCGATATGGATATTTCAGAAATCTTATCTCACAGTTCGTATTTGAAGCCAATAATTAGATAAACCGATCTAGCCTGATCAGTTCTTAGTTTGTTTTGTTTGTGGTCCCAACATCCCCACGGCTACGGTATTAGTAACACCAGGACGTGGGATTATATATTTTTTTGCTTATCATATAAATAAAGGAGAACGATCCAAACGTGTGTGTCCGTCACGACAATTGCAGACGCGATGTCCCCCATTTGCGTTTGCATGCATTTCGCCGTCGCCTCGATTTCGCAACCGGGGCGGAGCTCCGAGGGCCCCTTGGAAAGGGGCCGAGCCTCGAGGATCCCCTTGGAGAGGGGCGGGGTCCTGAAGGCCCCCTTGGAGAGGGGCGAAGCCCCTAGGGCCTCTTTGGAGAGGGGCGGAGCACCGAAGGCCCCCTTGGAGAGAGGCGCAGCCCCGAGGGGCCCCCTTGAAGAGAGGCGGAGCCCCGAAGACCCCCTTGGAGAGGGACGGATTCCCGACGGCCCCTTTGGAGAGGGGCGGAGCCCCGAGGGCTTCCTTTTTTGCTCAGGTGGACGGCAGGGGGAGGCAAGAGAGGGGTGTGTAACAGAACGGAATGGCCCAACGTAATAGGCCTAAAAATTGTAATTGAATAGAATAGACCACGCCATAGCGCGAGCAGCCCCGTTTATTTCTAATATATTAACACGTTGAGTTGAAGGACAGTGGCTGACTTCATATAGAACTGTGTTGTGACACACTGCTACGCCCATCCGCTTTCTGCGCAAGTAGGGGTGAAGAGGTATATGTAGATGTAAGGGAGCTGTTTGGGGTAAATAACTTGTATTTGTGTGACACTGATATGATTGTCTACGTACCAGTGGTGACAGTAACAACTAGATTATTATTATTATATATATATTTATACTAAAAGATACAATTGAGTACGCTGGACAGCGTTCCGTCATATTTGACGTTCAGTAATATGACGCTGCTGAGCGTTGGTGTCCTTCAACGTATTAATTTTTGAGGTTAGTTTATTTATAAGTAAAAAACGACTTCCGGGATTGGACCGTCTTATTATTGAGGTCGAAGAACTCAAAGTTTCGCGCATTTTCGTAAGGGGCTTCATCAGGAGGAAAAAGCAAAAAGAGCACGGTAACTCAACGTGTTAACCACGCCAGAGGTGAAACTTTTTTGCAAGGGAAAGGATAGAAGAGCACGGCTCATGCTGTCAGCTTCTTCCTGGTTATATACCAAGGAGCCGTTACGGTTGGCTGCTCATGTAGATTTAGTATGTTATTGAGACTTGTCGTTTTTCCGCTTGGTTGCTCATGTGAAACTTGTTTATGGATGGATTGTTTTTGCAGAGCTACCTTCCATGTGTTACTAAGGCTATAGCCGTCTTCTCGATTGAAATTGTTTGGATTTTTAATAATTTCTAGGGATTCCCGAATAACACGAGGAAAGTATTTTTTAGTTCTGGCTAGTATGTTTACGCAGTCGTAATTTATTCTGTGGTCACCTGGTCCTAATAAGTGTTCTGCGATGGCTGATTTTTGTATGTTTCCTAGTCGTGTGTGGCTCTGGTGTTCTTTTATTCGACATTGGATGCTTCTTCCCGTTTGTCCGATCTAAGATTTGCCAGAGGTACATTGGAGCTGGTAAACGCCTTCTGTCTGTAGTCTGGGCAAAGAATCTTTGTTGGAGGGGATCAATTGTTTGACCATTCTTTTACAAATGGGCACACTTTAGAATTTGAGCATGCCAGAGTACTTGCCAGAATACCTCATTACTTCCCGCGAGTGATACGTGAAGCCATAGAAATAGAAAAACATTCAAATAATATCAACAGGGAAGATGGCTTTAAGCTTAGTAAAACGTGGACCCCTGTGATACACGATCTAAAGCATTACAACCACTCTGCGTCATACGGCCACGCCCCACGGATTACGTTGCACTCGGATGACCAACCAGCGTTACGCCACTCCGCACGCCTGGCACAGAGGACTATAAATAGCTCCACACGGACCTTCGGTTAGTGCGACTTTCACTCTGATGATGCAAGCTGCAAGGTCTTGCGAAACGTTAGTGAATATGGATGCACAAACAGCAAAACGGCCAAATCTGCCTAAGTATCCTTGTTCTCAAGATACTCAAACAACACGAGCCACCAAAGAGCGCGATGGCGCGGGTTTTTGCTCGACTTCACAAGGTGCAAGGCACATTAAGCCAAAAAATGCTGGGTGTTCATATACAAATACTACGCGGTCTAAGCCGAAATTCTATGCTAAGGAGAATACATAGATATTAACCCAAATGCGCACAATCAACACCAACAACTACACCACAACTAATATCAATCTATACCAACCAACAACAATAACTACTACCACAACCAACACCGACAACTACCTCCACAACCAACAATCCAACCAACACCGATAACTACTACCACAACCAACAAACCAGCAAACTACTTCCACAACTAACACCAATAAACCCAATCTACACCAACAACTACTTCTACAACCAACTAACACCAACAACTACTATTACAACTACACCAACACCAGTATAAACTTTAATCAACGATAATTCAATAAAACACAGAATACATATATACAACATTTTTATTTTATTTACCTATCATACACTTCAAAAGCCTTAAACATCTATATAACATATGTTCAAAAAGTATTTGAACTAGATGAGGCTATACACAGTAAGATGAACGACCGATCGACCAACCCCATCAACCAGCCGACCAACTGATTGACTTAGTATGCAAATATACATAGCTTAAAATTTCTTAATAGTTTAGTGTAGATTATACTACAGACTAATTCAATAAAGCATAGCATACATATAACATTTTATTATATTTATCTACTATAAATATCAAAGTTTAAACAAATTTCTGTTAACTACGATGTTGCCATCCGATTGGTGAATGGTGAATTTTTTAACACGTTGCCGGAATTTTATAATGACCCCAAGCTAGAGTCATAGGCGTTCCAGGAATGATGTACCTTTTATATTCTTCTGGAGAAAGGGCAACCTTGTTTTTATTACCGTGTATAACTGATGGTTATACGATCTAAACTGCCTCATCGTTTTATATATAATTTTCTTATGTAACACAACACCCTCATAATCATCCATATCAAGCTCATTTTTAATAATCGCGGTTTGAACTCCTTTCGCCTTTTTTGTGAATTCACCCTCTACATCAACTATGTAGGCTTTAGCACCCGTTCCATAAAACTTTCAAATAATCTTACCCCCATACTCATCTTTCATTCTGCCCATTACAGATTTTGTTATAGGCATATCAAAACGATTATTTGGTAAATAGTTAGATGTATCAAAATACTCTAAGTTCTTTTTCATATCTTCATAAAAATTCTCTGTAAATAATTCTAGAATTAACGAATCAGTGTCTGTGTACTCCAAAAGAGCCATATCTCCATATTTTTCTTTAATAAAATTATAGTAAAAGTTATACATAATAAATTTAGACAAGTTCAGAACACAGAAACCTATGTAGATGGGTTTCTTGTAGACCACTTTAAGTCGCTCCATTTGTATAGCTACAAAGTCTTCACTTATAATGGTTAAGTTTTTAAAATTTGGTTTGGAAATTAACGATTCTGCCCCCAACCTTTTACCTATATTCTCCCAATGAGTAATAAGCCGTATATCTACTCTTTTATCAACATTTTAAATTGTTTTTCCAAATACTGCGTTATTCATTAATTTGTAAACCGTTTTCTCGAACTCGTTGACAGCTTGATTCCTCCTTACGGTATTTAAATCAACATACTTTTTTAACCAAGGAGATTGCCAGAATGATATGATGCGGTGGACTTTCCGTAATTTTAACCCAGCATTTAAACATTGTTGTAGATTTTGGTAGTGTATAATGTATTTCTCTTTCGGATTTAAATTCGCGATTAGCTTAGTGTATTTAGAGTTTGGTGGAGATATATTTTCAGGACAAAATGGAAGTTCGTTATGAAGATCGTGCAATGATTCAGGATAATCTAAATCAACTTCCAAAACATCCACGATTAGAAATGTTTCGAATTTCATTAATGTTAAAGTTTTGAATTTCAGAATCGGATAACCATTGAAATCCGCCTGTTGGTAGATGCATAGATAAGGAAGCCTCATAAAGATTTGTCGCATCTAGTTATGTCAGATAAGACGTTTGTTTGTTAGGGTTAAAGGTTGACATAAATGGGTTATTAGCCTTAACTGCTCTTTTGCTACACTGACAGAGTCCGCCACGAATGCCTTTCTGGAAAAAATGCACCATATCTATATCAGTTAGTAATTCTAGTTCTATTTCGGTATATTTTAACATCGCATTCCAGCTTAAACCAGGTGCAGTATAAAATGACATGGATCTAGTTTATAAGCTTCCATGCAAACATATCGAAATTTTTCAAAAATGTCTGCTAGCAACAACATATCAGATTTCAAGTATATATCCGAATAATCACCTGATGTTTTACACTTGAAAACCCCCCACACCATCTTTGCACGTTCATAAGCCGATTCTGATATTTCACTGTTAGTTAAAGCGTTATAAAATTGTGCACGTGTGGGTAGTTGCGGATCATCTAACCGTTCCATGCTGACAACGTAAGAATAGGGAAATACACCCTTCTGTCTAATTAAGCTAAACTTTTCCCCTTCTCCAAAATATTTCTTTATTTCTGTACATTGTTCTACCCCCAAATTTTAGCTAACTTTTCCAAGCTCATAGGCATAAACCTAACTGAATCTAAAAATCTCAATTTCATAAAAACGTTTTTTTCTTTGCCATTCTTATCAACAATTGCTTCTACGGGCATATGTTTCGTAAAAGAGATATACTTTTCCTTGTTTGTAGCTATCACATCAATTTTGCTTTCATCTAATCCCAAAGCTTTCATAAATAAATGGGAATCATAATTTGACAAATTGTGAAAAAATATAGGAATAACATTCGAAAGTTTAAAATTTAGATTGCATATACTATGAGCAGGCCCACGGTATTTACCAGTCAAGTCACAATGATCTTTCACCCTCTCATCATTATCGAGAAACGGCTTTTCAGGTGATTCACATAAATTTCCTTTATGTCAGCGTCCATTCGCTCACAAAAAACTTTAGCACAATCAAAACCTCGATAAGATTCTAACTTTGAAAGGGAGTCATCGTAAGAGCATGTTATATAATATGCAAAACTATAGGGTGTGTGCATATGAGTTTTCTGAGAAAACGGTTTATTACTGTCTTGTTGACAGTATTGAAGCGGTACAAGCATCGACTCGAAGTCTACATATACAACGAATGGAAGTTTTAACTTTTATTCAAACGATTCAAATTTTAAAGTATTTTGTGGCAACGTGTTTCCAAATTTATCCAATCGCGGTTCAGTAGTTGGCAATATAACTCGAACATTTTTACAATCATGTTGTTGATGTAATGCCAAACGTTCTGAACTAGTAAAATTCATCAGGCAACCATCGCAAAATCTTTTCTTATGCCCATCAGTTGATAACTGATGATTAACAAGCCGTGATAAATTTTTAATGAGACAGTAGTGTAATCCACTTTCATTATTATCAATTAATAACAGATTTACAGGTATATCTCGTTTTATTTTTGTGAAGTGTAATGGTCCACTAATTTCATATTTGATTTTCCCATTTTCATATATAGAATCCAAACTATATACGTTAATGGAAATATCATTTTGCAATTCGAATTTTGATATATCACGTAACTTTACAGGAAAATCAATTCCTACAAAATTTAATTCATTTTTATATGTTGTATAATTAGTTATACGAAAAGAATTATTATCAACAGGATGTAAAGCAGCCAAGACACTCCACATAAAACAACGATTATCAGCATTTTTAATGTTAATTACAGCCTTCCTATTTTGAATTGTTTGCGGTAGTGGAATATATGATGAAGCCCTTAGAGGACTATATTTGTTGATATTCAACTCGATAAACAACAACCTTTCCAGGGCCCATCCACTCTCTCTTTCTTGAAACTCGCTAACTTTATTGTCGATGATATCGATGAAATAATTATAAAGTTCGTTTAGGTTTGGTGATGAAGTGCAAACTTTGAATTTCGTATTAAATGATTTCCCTTCTTTTAAATTTTTCGATTGTAATGTGAAAACTCCAAACAATTCAATATTAATATTTATAGCACCGCGCTTATCCAAAGTTGTTGTAATACAGTCAACAAACCTTCGCCTCAAAATCTTCATATATTCTTTTATATCAACATATATTTTCGTATCACCTGTAGTAATACGATATGTTGCTATTCGGTGTTTAAACGATTGGTTTACTAGTGTAACACCATTTCCTCTCACCACGCATGTCTTGTTTTTATGTTGCAAGCTTCTGCAATGCTGCATCATGTATTTTTTCAAAACATGTACATCACATACATCACATTTTGTTGTACCATCTTTAATTGGAATCTCGCCATTATGAACTCGAGTTTGTTTAGGTTTAGGTGTTAGTTGAACACCATCTTCTAACTTCCTTTTCCGCAAACCATGTTTTTGAACTTGATGTTTTCGGAAATGTCCTATACTTGAAAATGTAAGCCCAAATACTTCACATAACTGAGATAGTGGCATACAATAACCTTCTCGATGTCTGTGTAGGCTATCTTTCCGAGTGAACTGCTTCTTGCACACGTCACAAGTAAATTTCTCCATCTTCACACTAATAATACTAAAAACAGAATAAAGTGAGAGCTCTACATTAACCCTAACACGCTATATAATTACCTGCGATACTTTAATATAGCCGAACCCTTGTGATCTTATACGAAGGCGTTGTACCACCAGCTAGTATTTGTAATATAATTTTCAGTAAAGCTATAGATACAAATCAGAACTAACACAGTCAATGTAAAATTTACTGCTTGAACCGAATCAACAAACACGTCTTCTATTCAGGGAACAGCAACTGCAACAATGAATGTGATATTAGTACTAAGCTACAATAGATTGTTACTAAACTTTGACAATCAAATCGGAATAAACTGTCAAAGGTCGATAGTCAAAAGGAATTAAATCACAGCAGCGATCTGTTTATATACCCCAAACACCATCACTTCAATTAAAAGTAAAACCACAACTACAGAGAATTCTCTAAGTGCAAGCTCGAAACAAAACAAAATCATACTTCATTTAGTCAAATTTCCTAAGTCCAGTCTAAAAACCTTAAAAATAAATCAAAAATTATCCCCACAAACGCCCTGTCCGGAACGGTAGACATCTACCACATTTTACCAGCAAGATCAAGACCAAAACACTCGTCCGCACCACCTATGCTTGAAATGAAAGTGCAAGCTCCATCAAACTAACGCTCCCAGAAGCCGCATCGAAAATATTTTTAAGTTCAATATTGTGTTTTTTTTTTAAACTTTCGGCAAAAATAAGGAAAAAATCCCGCTCCAACCCCCGCTAGTCTGGATTTACTCGCATCTTTCATAATACACGGGTTTCAACCCCAAAATCAAACGTCTTCAACCACCCCCTATATAGGCAGCAATAAATACAACGAAATTTTCCTAAGTTCAATGTTATGATGTTAAGATATGAAAAAGAACTTAGAGTATTTTGATACATCTAACTATTTACCAAATAATTGTTTTGATATGCCTATAACAAAATCTGTAATAGGCAGAATGAAAGATGAGTATGGGGGTAAGATTATTTGGAAGTTTTATGGAACGGGTGCTAAAGCCTACATAGTTGATGTAGAGGGTGAATTCACAAAAAAGGCGAAAGGGGTTCAAACCGCGATTATTAAAAATGAGCTTGATATGGATGATTATGAGGGTGTTGTGTTACATAACAAAACTATATATAAACCGATGAGGCAGTTTAAATCGTATAACCATCGTATAACCATATACACGGAAATTAAAAACAAGGTTGCCCTTTCTCCAGAAGTTGATAAAAGGTACATCATTCCTGGAACGCCCATGACTCTAGCTTGGGGTCATTATAAAATTCCGGCACCGTGTTAAAAAATTCACCATTCATCAATCGGATGGCAAAATCGTAGTTAACAGAAATTTGTTTAAACTTTGATATTTATAGTAGATAAATATAATAAAATGTTATATGTATGCTATACTTTATTGAATTAGTCTGTAGTATAATCTACACTAAACTATTAAGAAATTTTAAGCTATGTATATTTGTATACTAAGTCAATCAGTTGGTCGGCTGGTTGATGGGGTTGGTCGATCGGTCGTTCATCTTACTGTGTATAGCCTCATCTAGTGCAAATACTTTTTGAACATATGTTATATAGATGTTTAAGGCTTTTGAAGTGTATGATAGGTAAATAAAATAAAAATGTTGTATATATGTATTCTGTGTTTTATTGAATTATCGTTGATTAAAGTTTATACTGGTGTTGGTGTAGTTGTAATAGTAGTTGTTGGTGTAGCTTGGGTTTATTGGTGTTAGTTGTGGAAGTAGTTTGCTGGTTTGTTGGTTGTGGTAGTAGTTATCGGTATTAGTTGGATTGTTGGTTGTGGAGGTAGTTGTCGGTGTTGGTTGTGGTAGTAGTTATTGTTGTTGGTTGGTATAGATTGATATTAGTTGTGGTGTAGTTGTTGGTGTAGATTGGGTTTATTGGTGTTAGTTGTGGAAGTAGTTTGCTGGTTTGTTGGTTGTGGTAGTAGTTATCGGTGTTGGTTGGTTTGTTGGTTGTGGAGGTAGTTGTCGGTGTTGGTTGGCATAGATTGATATTAGTTGTGGTGTAGTTGTTGGTGTTGGTTGTGCGCGTTTGGGTTAATATCTATTTATTCAAGTAATGCAACATTCATCTACACAACTTCAACTTTGTGGGCTTGAGCGTCTCCACCGTTGCTAACTCCATCACCCTCGACTCAATCACGCTTACAGTTCACATCGAGTTGAACCTCTCTTCTGTGTATAACATGAGGGGGTGGGATCGTTCTACTAGAGGGTTACATGGATTATTGACGTTTCAACTCCTCGAACAGTTTTAAGGATTTGCGTTGCTACATGCAGGTGAGTGTTTTAACTAAAATTATGATTGTGTGGAATTATTTATCAGTTATTCTAGTGATAGTGGACTACTTAGCATGCAAACAATCTTAATCCTCAGATGCTGTTTAACCTTTATTATATAAAATCAATATACTCCGCCTTTAACCAGCTTGAGGTTGAGACACCTTTACGAAGATGTTGAGGTTACCTAGACGCATCGGTAAGCCGAGCCTGCAAAACTCCCAGTTGTGTTGTTATTGGTAACTTTAGTTCTCGACTTCCTTGGTTGGTCGGTTGTATTAGTATGGATTGATGTACATATATCTGAGTAACTCGTTAGACAACAACAGAGACTACTAAATTTAAATTTAATGCTTAAATCTAGTCGCTTTTTTTAAATCTAGAGACTTCAATAGTTACATGCACTTTCTTATAGAACACTCTGTATGTTGGTAGCACTTCTTTGTAGGTAGAGATAGGTATACATTTTTACACGTGCTACATTTAAATTTCCCACTCAAATCTAGTAACTAATCTAGGGATTTCATCTAGTTACATATACTTTTTAAGGAACACCCTGTACGTTGGTAACACTGCTCTGTAGATAGAGATAGACATGTACCTTTATACGTGTTGGATAGAGACAGACCTGCAACAAGCCTTTGTAGTAGAGGTGTGGAGGTGCGGTGCTAGAACTGGTACACACCCTCTACTTTCATGATGTTACAAATTAACTATGTATCATATTAGAACACGAAGTATTGCAAAAAATGGCGATATTTGTACAGGACACGTGCTATTGCTCTTTAATGATAGACGAAACGAGTGATTTCCAACCACAAACATGCATCAATATGTTTTCGCCATATAAATTCTAAACTGCAAATTCACGAATTATTTTTTGAATTTTTGAAACTGCTTCTAGATCTGAATCAGTGTGTAGAATCTTAAATGATGTTTTTTGTAGATTTAATTTCAGCATTAAAAATTGTCGAGGTTTATGCACTGATGGTGCAGCAAATGTTGGTGGTGCACTAATAGGTCTTCAAGCCCCTGTTAGAGCTATTGAGCCGAAAATTATTCACGTTCATTGTTTAGCTCATTCATTAAACTTAGTTGTTTAAGATTCGGTGAAACAAGCAATGGCAGTTAAGAGATTTCTTTGGCAACTATAAGAGAGCTTATTGTGTTTGTGCGTGGCTCTCCGAAACGTCAAGCATGTTTTGAACAACTTCAAGCAGCTAATGATTTTAATTCGGATTCTGAACTTCAAACTCTTCGTCCATTTTGTCATACAAGATGGTGTTGCCGAGTATCTTCTCTATAAACTGTTTTAAATAATTACAATAAACTGCTCATATTTCTTACAAATATTGAAACTGAGAAACAGATGCCGGCGCGAAAACTAAAGGATTTTTTTTAAATTTATATCCATTTGAATTCGGTTTTATTATTTAATTCATCATAGAAATTTTTGATCGCATTGAAACACTAACGCTTCTCTTCAAAAAGTCTCACTGCATTTGCAGAAAGCTGTTGAAATGGTCGAACATGTAAAGCAAACTATACCATCCTTTCGAACAGAAGAAAAATTTAAGTTTATTTGGAAAAGAAGTTAACACGTTAACATGCTAGCTCAATCGGCGTGGGTCTTTAACAATGGCGGTCATCGAGGAAGGCTGGAGGCGTTACCCTTGAATGCACAAGCGTTTCTATTGGACCTCGTTATTAACTTACTATATTCAAGGGAGGTTTAAAATTAAACATAAAACAAAACTTATTTACAGACACCAAAACCCAAAAGAAAGATGGTGGAATGGCGTCCGCGATCGGGGCCTAGACGGGCGTGGTCCTCTGCGGGGTGGCGCTGGGTCTTAGTCGGGACGAGCGCCGGGGGCGGTCTCGCGGGGCCGGTGAGCGTGACCGGGGTTGTGGGCGCTTGACGGTACCTCGGGGGCGGCGGCTGGCGCGGGTCGGCGTCATCGTCGGGGCTCGAGCGGCTGACGGTCGACCTCTCGGGGGCGGCATCGAAATTAACGGCTTGGGCTGCAGGAGCAAGCGCTAGTCGTCCTCTCGGGGGCGGCGGCTGAAGTGGCGCGGCGTCCTGGAACGGCTTGGGGCTGCAGGAGCGGGCGCTGGTCGTCCTCTCGGGGCAGCGGATAAAGTGGGGCTGCGTCATGGCACGATTTGGCTGCAGGATGGGGCGCGGTTGGTTCTGTAGTTGGCTGGTAGATGGGGAGGGGTTACGCAAGGCAGAGTCCAAAAGCGGAAATTCTTCAACTGATGGAGTCCTGAAGAGGAGACGGCTGGAGGTCCTGGAGAGGGCTTCTAGTTGGTCCTGGAGAGGCTTCTTGTTGGTTGGATTCGAGGCTGGGGCTGAGCGAGTCTTCTGGCAAATCGCCCTTCTATTTAAAGGGCCCCGGACCTTTGTTTGGTGCTTCTTCGTCGCCTATTGGTGGAAGGAGTAGGGGTGAACGTATGTTTTTTGTAAGTATGGGTAATCTCGCGGTTACGTCCGCGGCGCGCCTAAATAGCGAAATAATTTTTGTCGCGTTGTATTTCTGGCTGAATTACGAGTATTTTGATACCAAACACGGGTTAGTGGTGGCCAATTTCCTCGTGTAAATTTTAATTCCAGTTGGGCTTCCTTGCATCAAGCTGCCACGGTTTTTGCCGTCAAAGCGCCCACTAGTTGCATCAAACGCGCCTTAATTTTTCCTGTGTTTAGATACCACATAATCTGGGGTGCTATTATGCTTTTCGCTAATTAGATTTCTCTTCAATTTCGATATTCCGCTGGCCGACTCCGTTCGGGCGGCTAGTTTTTATTTGACCCTCGTCGCCGTCGCTGCGGGCTCATGAGTTTCTATTTTTCAGCTGTATTGGCCGGCACTTGGCTCTTGTCGCGCTTCTGGTTTTTTTTCTGCGCGCTCAGTCTACCGACCTGATACAAATATGGGCTTGCCCTTGTTGGATAGCGGCCATTTTTCCGTTTATATCGACACCAAACATGCGTGGTTTAATTTAGGCGACGTTTTCCGTGTTTTTCTAAATTCCGTGGTTCGCTTGCCTATGGCAGCGTTTCGCTTTCGGGCGGCGGTCGCTCGAGCTGGGCTCTAACGTTGTCTTAGTGTACGTGCTTTGTCGTGTCTGCCGATTATAAATTTTATGGGGTTGTTTGGCAATGTTTCTGGAGTTTTGCACGATCGGGACGAACTGGCAAACAGATGGGCCATGGCTTTGTTCGTTCTCCGTCTGGCTAGCGCCTCAGAATTTTCGATTTTTCGACGGTTGTTTGCCGATTCATATCAAAGTTTAGAGTTTTCCAAAAATTTAGATATAGACAAACCAAAGATTCTAAGACAGAGAAAACAGCCAAAAAGATATGATGATGGAAGTGACCCGCATGTGTTCTCTACTCCAACTGCTTTCTATCAAAAAATGTTTTTAGAAGTAGTAGACACAGTGATAAACTGCCTTGGTGATAAGAACTCAATGACACATTTGAGGAATATGGAAAAATATCTTGTTAAAAAAGGGAAACAAGATTACGAATACGTAGCGGAGTTGTATTAGGATGACTCGATATCTCCCAAAGAAAAAGTGTAATTATTGAAAATTTTGGTGATGCAGTGTTATTTTCATCATCAAATGAAGCTGTAATGGAATTGATACCAGAAATTGGAAGCTTTGTAAGAATATTACTTACTATTCCTGTGTCAACATGTACTGCTAACAGGTCATTTTCAGCTTTGCGGAGAGTGAAAACTTACTTAAGAAGTACTATGAGTCAGCGTCGGTTAAATAATCACACATTGGTACATGTTAACAGAGAATTGGCAGACGAGGTAGATGAAAATGACGTAGCAGACATTTTTATACACAAGACAAGAGTCCGTCAAAATACATTTTTTACAAGAAGGCAAAAGTAATTTGGCTGGTGTTGTGTTGCGTGTTAGAAATGTTAGTATTAAGGATTTGGGTGTATGCCTATTATAGGCAGCCTATAGTTTATGTTTGTATTTCTTATAAGTACCTAATAGAATATTTTTTTAAACGTTTATCAAATGTCTTATTTCATATTATTATTACACTATATACCTATATTAGGTAGGTATACGCCAAACTAGGAAAATTAAATTTAAAGACTTAAAAAATATACCTCCTCCGAAATTCAATCGAGGCAGAGAACGCATATCATACAATGCCTGTATATAAAAAAAGTTCAGGACAATGACTTCTAAAGAAAAATCATGTATAAAAAAATCACGGGACAGATCCCCGGATCCCCTTTTCGCGGGGGACTCCGCCCCAACCTCCCTTTAGTAATTTTCTCTAGCGAGCACCCCCGGCAATTTCTAAAAATCGGTGCCTATGATTTTATAACTGACAATAATTATTACAATGGGCCTAATCTACCAAATTTATCCTAGTCTGTTATATGCTCAATATTGGCTCAACACCGTTAAATACTATAACTGGCAAACTTAGTTTAAAGGAAAAAAAATATTTTGTACGCATACTTTGAGATGCCAAGAAACAGAAAAACAATGTTTTTATCAAATTTTTTTTCAGTAGTTTAAAAGTTGCTGATAAACTGGTGAGCATTCAAGACAAAATATGTTGTGAATCTTCGCTGGTATAAAAAGTATACCACTTTCAGAAAGATATAGTTGCTAAGGAAATAGGTGACAAGATTTTTGTAATGTTTCTGTGGTTATCAACAATACTTTTAACAGCAATTAATAGGGCAACAATAGTAAACTCGAAAGCGGAGGCGCACTGCATTTAAACTTTAGTAATTTTAAATTCAGCAATACATAAACCGATTTTCATTATTTCAGAAACTGTGTTAACCCATTGGCTCCTTTTATGGGATTTAGTTTGAGCGCTTATTTCTGAGACACCCTGTACCTATACACAAAATGTAAAAATGAGTTTTTTGAAGTGATCAATACGCAAAATTAATAACAATGAATTGGTTATAAATAATACTGAAAAATTTTAAAAGCTAGTAAATTCAAATACATCGGTGTGGTTCTTGTAACGGGTGTTCATAAACAGTCGTCATCCCAGTTGCTTTCAAAAACAAAATGTTATGTCTTTGATTAATTCGTGCAACACAATGAAACGTCATTGAGTACTGTCATAGCGCATTTTTCTCAATTTTAAGAGACATACGTTTCTGAAGTCAAAACCTACTGGGATGACGACTGTTTATGAACACCCGTTAGTATTGTTATTGGGAACTACTTTATCACTTACAAAAAACTTTCTTTGTGTTTAGACCTTCACAGGCGTTGCAGTTAGTTTTTTCCTTCCTTTTACAATAAAGGAAGTATTGGATTTACCCCAAAAATTCTAAATTGAGTTTTCAACAGGTCTTCACGTTTTAGAGTCCCCTGATCCCAAAAAACTTATTTTTTCATTGGTCTGTCTGTGTGTCTGGCTATGTGTCTGTCTGTGAACAGAATATCTCAAAAACGGAAAGAGGTATGGCGTTGAAACTTCATATATAAGTTTTGTGTCCTATGTAGATGCGAGAGCAAGCTTTTTAAGAAAATCTCTTAACCGGAAGTAGGTGTTTACTCTTGCAATTTTTCAGTTTTTTCGATTGTTTCAAAAACGGCTCTAACGATTTTTTTTAAATTTACATTTTTATTACATTTTTATTGTGTATTGATGTGAGATAGGTGACTTTCCAGTTGAATACTTCTAAAATGGGTTTATTTTGTTTTTCTTCTATTTTTTTTATTAACTCCTATTTTAAATAGAACACCCGGTATATTATTACATTTTTGAATTCAGCTTAAAATTCTAGAAAACATTTGTCTCTTGAACTAACACTCTATTTTGTACTGTTTTTGTAAAATTTGTAGTTTTTGAAAATTTTTGAGAAATGCTTAAAAATTTAAAATCAAATTTTTGGCTAGTTATAAGATCACTGTTAAAGGAAGTTGTGTGCGTGTATCACACCAGATATTTGTAAAAGCAAGGGTCACGTTGAGATAGAAAAATGTGAACTGCTTGCCCAATATCGAAGACAGCGTTGAAGACACTCGCGAAACAATTGTCGGTGTAAGCGTGTGCCGGACCGATTGCGAGCCCCTTGAAAATCAGTGCCGGCTCTGCCGTGATCGTAATGTCAATTTGTGTATCCAAAAAACTGTTCTGTTGAATCAAAATTAGGTGCGGAAGTTCGTTGCAGCTATTGAGAACAAGCGGCTAGATGAACGACAAACGAGAGAGAGCCATAATAAAGGTAGGTGGCAACACACTTTCCTAATTGTCGTTTGCGCGTACCCTCGCTAATAAATAATTTTGTAGCTTTCGATTAAGCAAAAATTGCAGTTCACTGCTGCTATCGTAATTACTTTGAATAGAAATAAAATATAATTTTCAAGAGGCTGTAAATAACATAAATTACTTGAATCGAAAATTTAAAATAGTTTTTGAAACTTGAACTGAAATATTATTCCACGAAGAAGAATTTGAATAGTGTAAACACTGCCCTTCCTAGAAAGTTCTATCTGTAAAATTTGAGATTTTGAGTTATTTGACTTTATATATAGCATGCACTGTTTTGTATCTTTCTACTAAGCAAGAAAGTCCTACCTATACTCAGTCTATGAAAATTCACTAAATAGTTTGTCCTATGCATGGGCATGCAAAATTATGCACACACCATCTGCTTGTGTTAGTTGTAGAGACACTCATGCCAAATGTTGAAACCTGTCTAGAGTACCTTGGACAGTAACTCGGGGGGTATTTCTCAGCTTGACTATCAGATGGCATCACAAAATTCTACCAATCAGAGCCAGTTACTAGCTCTGCTACCAATCATATGTGACAAAGTAGTAGCGCCATATGTTAGTACTTTCGGAAGGTACCCCCAGGAGCCGTTCAAGGTCATGCAAATCGGAATTTTGACATCAAAGGAACCGACAGTGAGTGTCTCTACTTGTTTGATTTATGTACGCTGCAAATTTGTCGTAGTCGGTTGTTAAATTAGTTATTTGTGGTTTTCCTACATTAATGATATAAATAAAAGATCAATTAAAAATGAGTCGTAGCTATGTGTTTAAGATTACATCCTTTCAATGCACACGAGCTTGCATTTGAAAATTATTTGGTGATCCACAGACTTGCCCAAATTACTCAAAACGTTTAAAATCGGAAAATTAATATAACAGCCTGCATAATGTAAAAATTTCTGTAGACCGTAAAAACAGGTTAAATAGTCTATGTGGATGGCAACGCTGGAGTCACGGCCGTTCTTCTCTGCACCATTTTGTACAAATACAACACCAGTTACAGCCATGCTCACTACTCCAAACGTTGTCAACTGGTGAATATTTAGTGATAACACGAATGTAACCGTGGATATGTTATTTTGTTCGTAACCACTACGAAGCACCAATGACACGGCTTTCCTGTCTGCACCGCCTTGTCAAAAATCATAGGTCTAAGAATTTTTCTTTTGATATATTTTCTATATATAAGTTGTCGAATTCATACTAATAAATTGAACAAGACTATAGCTTTTTGCATTTATGTGTCTTCATATGTCTAACTAAATTACATTTTGCTACTGTTTTATATTTACAAAAAGAATAACAAATGGGTTTTTGCTTGTATAAGTCCTCATATACGAGACTAAATAATTTTTGTGGACAGATTTAACCCTCATAGCATAATATACCCAATTGGGAACGTTCCAATTTCGTCTGTGATAAATTTATATCACATAAACAAGTCCTAACCTACAAAAACTCAGAGCGAGCCGTTGTGATTTTGATGTTATTTGATGAAAAAATGTACGTATCTTATTCCAATTTTTTTCGAGTTTTGCAATTGTTATAAATGACAATTGGTAAATAGTTTGAAGCCCTTGTAGGTCGTACCTGTTGTCTCACGTGCCACTAAAGTAGCGTTCCCGATTGGGAACGGCGTGCACATAGTGATTATTGTTTTTATATTTTGTGAGGAAATATGGATGCAGAAGCTGGAATCAGCAGTAGGACGTTCTATGGAACCAAAACACGTACTATTGTTTGCCCGGCTATTCCTTCAGATAGTCAAGATTCAATTTTGAAATCGGATCCTTAGCAAGTACACCCTACGTCGATGGTTTTTGAGGAAGGGATAGTGAGGATGAGAGACCTCTTGGGGAAATGTTTCCAGAACCAAAGGACGAAGACTAGACACCTCTTGTTTCAAGAAATCAACAACCCCAATAGCAATTTTCAACTATTTCTTCGATGATGATTTTATACAGAACATAGTAGATATGACAATATTATGCAGTGTCCAAACAATACCTGAAAAACCCATAACTACTAAAGCCGAAATTAGCCGTTTTTTGGGAATGTTGATTTGGATGTCTCTAATAAAACAACCCTCTACCCGACGATACTGGGCTTCACAAAAATATACTCAACAAATAGCTGAAGTTATGCCAACAAATCGATTTAAAAAAATTAAAAGTTCTCTCCACTTCAATAACAATCTAAATATGAAGAAAAAAGTAAATAACATTAGTCCAGTTATAGATCATCTAAATACAAAATTTCAGTCAATTCCTATGGAAGAAAATCTGTCTGCAGATGAACAAATAATCCCATTTAAAGGCAGGATTGCAAAAAAAAACCTACAATCCTAAAAAACCGCGCAAATAGGGATACAAAATGTGGGTTTTGGCAGGAGTCAGTGGTTTAATGTACAGCATGGAATTATTTTGTGGTCGGGCACAAGACACCACTCCAGACTGGAGCTGCCAGTAATGTAGTTGTTAGATTGAGCCAACGAATTCCTGATGGCGTAAGTAGTAGAGTTAGGCCGGTTCTGGATATTGCGCAACATAAACCCCCAGCCCCAGCCGCCATATTGTGGGGCCCCCTTGAGCAAGTTAGGGAGCGGAGGAAGGTTCAAGGTCACATCAACCCCGGGGGGCAGAGCCCTAGCCGCCATATTGTGGCGCCCCCTTAAGCATGGGGGCCCGGGGGGCAGTTTTTTAATAAAATGCAAATTTAAGGCTAATTTGTCGTTTGCCATTCAACCCTTATCTCGTTGCACAAGGAGGGAGAGGGAGAAAGGGGGTGGTTAAGCGGGGCAGAGTCCTAGTTGCCATATTGTGGGCCCCCATGGGGAGGGGTTGGTAATTTCACAATAGCAAATATAAAAAATGTTAAATAAGGATAGTGTGTTACGAAAGATACAAGTGAATCCAGACTTGCGGGGGTTGTAGCGGATTTTTGCTCTATCTCGCTCCCTTTTCGACATATCACGCCTTTTTGGATTTGAATATTTTCATTAATAGTAATAACTTATTTCATATATGTCGCTATTTCTGTGGTAAAATAAGCCGATGTGGGCCATCATGTATGCCCATAATAAGTAAGGGTGGTTTTTAAATTTTATATTTTAAGGTTAGGGTTAGTCGAGGGGCGGCAGTCGGCTTGGAAACTGTCTTTTTCCCCAGAGTGTATGTGTTCTCATCCGTTTATATGAAAATGTTAAATAGGGGTAGTTTCAAATATTGAGGGTAGCGCTTTGGAACCCGTGTATTATGAACGATACAAGTAAATCCACACTGCTGCGAGTGGGAGAGGATTTTTTTTTATTTTTGCTTTATCTCGCTCCCTTTTCGAGATATAACGCCTTTTAGGATTTAATAGTCTGTACTTGGGATATTTTCATTAACAGTAATAACTTGTTTCATATATGTCGTTATTTTTGTGGTAAAATAAGCCGATGTGGGCCAACGTGCTGCGTATAAGAAGGGTGGTTTTAGAATTTCATATTTCAAGGTTAGGGTTAGTCGAGGGCGTGGCAGTCGGCTTGGAAACTGGCTTTTTCCCCGAGTGTGTGCTCATCCGTTTATTTGATAATTTAGGTAGGTTTGTTAAACCTTTGCGTGATGGCGGAGTAGATTTTTTTAATAATTCTAGAGAAAGTCAATTGCTCATTGAAAACTAGTTAATACAAATTTTAAGATTAGTATAAAGGTAAACGCCGGCTAATGCTTCGTCAGTCTGTTAACAGTTTTGTAAACAGTAAAAATGTCGAACGAAAATGAAATTGCGCGAGTTTGTGGTGCGGCTGTAGAAGCCATCGACAAATGCTATAAAACCTTTAAAAACTTACCTTCTGCACTTATTTTAAAAACGTTGACAAATGAAAATACTATTAACAAAATTACTAAAAAGCTGCAAGTCCATTGGAGCCCGGAAACATGTTGAAACGGCAATAGGACATTTAAAAAGGTATCAGGTGCTAATTAACTCAATTACAAAAACTGGAGCTGGGACATCTAGCAACAAAAATTCCAAATTGGCAAAACGAGGAGAGTGCATTTGAGTGTCGACTAGAAACAGGCGTAATAATAAATTTGGCCCATAAAAAGATGGAAGAATATTTAGATTGCCGCGTTTTGTTTAAAAGAAAAATTAAAAATGTTATTAAAAACAACAGTGTATTTAAAGTTAATACAGTGTTTTGCGCGGAGTTTATAAAAGTAACGGCGAATTCGGAAATTTTTTCCACTAAATACTTTAATACTAAAAATCAGTTAATTCTCCAACAGGACTTGCCAAATTTAAAACAATGGTTTCAAGAACATGTTGCATCAAAAATTCTAAACAAGGTGTCAGTTTCTGAAGAGGGGGGATCTGGATGGGTACTACACGAAATTCTTTCGCTTTTTGTCAATATCAATAGATGCGAACATCTGTTTCACGGAAATTCCTTTATTCGTTTACCTCACCAAATTGAAAAAAAGAAAGCAGTTATTAATATTACAAATTTAAATGACGAGGCCTGTTTCGCATGGAACGTGATGGCTCACCTGTTTCCTGCTAACAGTAATTTGAATCTGGTGTCAAGTTATCGAAATTATAGACACCATTTGAATTTGGAAGGCATCGGGTTTCCAATGACGCTAAGACAGATTCCGAAATTTGAGAAACAAAACAATGAATCAGTCAATGTGTATGTTCTTTCCGTGAGGGAACAACTTTACTTTACATCGCCAGCCTATTTGACTTCAAAGAAGCAAGCCGTTCGCGTGAATCTTTTAATGATTCAAGAATACTATGAAGATGAAAAACACGAAATTAATCAACTATGTGGGATGGAACCAGACATGGAAGAAGAAGAAAACGTACCGTCTGTGAAACTGAATTTTTGTTTAATAAGAAATTTATCGAGACTGGTGAGTTCGCAACTGTCGAAAAAAAAACCATAAAAAATTAATTTGCGATAGATGTCTACAGTATTTTGTGAGTGAAAATAGACTTAGTTTACATACCGTGGACTGTATAGCAATGAACAAGTGCAAAGTGAATCTTCCCGAGCTCGGCACGCTTTTAGAATTTAAGAATTTTAATTATAGGGAACTTTGTCCTTTTGTTGTTTACAGCGACCTGGAGGCCATTCTTAAGGAGGTAAACGATAGCCCAGTGAACAAAAGTACAGCCAGGTATCAAGATCATGAAGCCTGTAGCATTGGTTACTATCTGCAGTGTACTTTTGATCAATTGGTGAGCTTCTTTCGAAGTTATCACGGAGCAGATTGTATTGAATGGTACGTAAAAGAATTACAAAATATTTCGGGCAATTTAAAACAATATTTCGCTCATCACAAACCAATGCAAAGTACCGAACAACAGAAAAATGAAGTTCTTCTAGCCCCGGTCTGTCATATTTGCAAGGAGGAATTCGTTGTAGGGGATGTGTCAGAAGAGCAAAAGCGTGTTCTTGATCATTGTCACATGACTGGAAAAATTAGGAGACCCGCTGCAATCTAAATTATAAAACTTCTAGAATTATTCCCGTGGTGCTTCATAATTTTAGCAGTTACGATAGTCACTTCTTTGTTAAAACCCTAGTTAAAGCTACACCCGGTAATATAAGCCTGTTACCGCTGAACAAGGAGCGTTATATTTCTTTAACGAAAACTATCGACGGAGATAAAATTAAATTTAAATTTATAGATTCGTTTCAATTTATGAATTCATGGCATCATATTTGCAACCGGGTGATTTTAAAATTTTGAGGAAACAAAGTTCACATTTGGATAATTTTAAAATTTCTTTGCTTTCCAAAAAAGGAGTTTATCCTTGCAAATATATGACAAATTATGAAAAATTTGAGGAAGAGTCGCTTCCGGCTAAAGCATATTTTTTTAGTAGAGTAACAGATTCCGATATAAGCGAGAACGGTTATCAACATGCTCAAACTGTTTTGCAAACATTTCAAATTAAGAATTTACGCGACTATTCGGACCTGTACCTGAAAACAGACATATTATTATTGGCGGATGTATTTGAAAACTTTAGAAGAAGTTGTTATGATACATACGGTTTAGATCCGCCCTGGTATTACACAACACCCGGTTTCACTTGGAATGCAATGTTAAAGTATACCAAATTCAATTAGTGCTCCTTTCCGATATAAATATGCTTTTTTTATAGAAAAAGGAATTCGAGGAGGGATTTGTCAATGTATTAGTAGACATAGTAGAGCAAATAATCACTTTATGAAAGATGGTCAGTTCGACCCTTCTGAAGCCCTTAAGTACATAATGTATTTCGATGTGAACAACTTATACGGATGGGCTATGTGTCAGACCCTTTCATATAAGGGCTTTAGATGGCTTTCTGATTTTGAATTTGAAAATTTTAATGTTAACGCTATAGCTGACGATGCTTCAAAAGGATACATACGAGAAGTTGATTTAGAGTATCCGCAAACGCTACATGACCCACACAAAAAGTTACCTTTTTGTTTCGAACACGGTTGTCCTCCTGGATCAAAACAAAAAAATTGGGGCTGGTTTAAAACTTGTTAGAATTCATCGCGTTTTAACATTTGATCAATTACCCTGGTTAAAACAATACATCGAAATTCCTAGAGTAAACAAAAAAGTGTTAGGTTTGATGAAAGTTGAAAATAATGGCGAAATAATGACAGAATTTGTGGTCTTGAAAAGTAAACTTTACAGCCTCAAGGTCGACAGTAACACCAACAAAACCCAAGTAGTAAAAAAAGCAAAAGGTGTAAAGAGTTGTGTGGTAAAAAATACAATCTGCTTTTACTTGAAATGTTTGAGAGACGAAGTCGAAATTTACAGAAACCAAAGCTTAATAACATCTACTAAGCATAATGTACATAGTGTAAGACAAACTAAAGTAGTTCTTAGTGCTTTAGATGATAAACGCCATATATTAGAAAATAGAATAGATACAATTCCATGGGGTCATTATTCCATAGAACTGTAAAATAAATAAAAGACGTTTATAAAAGTTGTTTTTTTATTTACCTTTAATTATACATATCAGGACCAGATACATATTGCATCACATAGTGTTTGTGTAAATGATAAACATTGAATAGAGCGCAGTAACAAAGAGATTGTAAATGATGCAGGCATGCCGGTTTTGAAGCAGTGTCGGTTGTTCTTTTATCTCAACGATGTGTTTGTTGATGTAATTTCTTAAAAATGCGGCCTTTTCACGTCCCTTTACGTATATTACATCAGCATCTCGAACAAGTCGTTGAAGGATCTTCGGAAACATGAAGGCCGGAGTCAACCCTTCGTTCCAATTAATGCAATGGTGATTACTCATCAACCACTTTGCTTCTTTTTGTAAATGCGACGGTACTGTTGAAAAGAGGAACGCTGCTCTGAAGATATAATGCAAAAAGGCGTCGCCATCGTAAGCAGCTAATTTCTTAGGCGAAAATTTCTTTTCGGATGTCTTAAAACCTTGCAAATCTAATATGACAAACATGCTGTTCCCGCTAAAGTAACTGCCAAACTGATTACTAAAGTTCCGTTTACAATTGTTTAACTTTAGTGAGAGCGTTGTCGGTAAATACTTTGTCATGCAAAACTAAACAGTACGCAGTTGTACTGGCAGCAACGTTGTTCGCGGTGTCAAATTCTAATCTAAGCACTACGGCATTTGCCTGCAGGTAGTCTTTTTGATTAGAAAAATCTACTACGATGAGAGGCGCTTTGGATTGAAATCGTTGGGAGAACATAGCGGTTCGTAATAAGTAGATTGAAATTGAGAATACATTTTTGATATAGGGTCGCGTAATGATTCTTTTGGAAATCTATATTTAAATTATCATAAGGGCGACTTTCTGTGTTTAAATAAACTTTAAGATTTTTAATATTGCAATGATTGAATTCGCTCATGTTTTTATCTATTTGGCCCTCGCGATTTGTGTGAAAACCCACTATAACGTGTCGCGGAGTTACCAATTTTGTGCTGGTGGCAATAGCGAGCGAATGTTAAGTAGCTTGATTTACAGCCGAAACTACATGAAGCTGCCAACATCTAAACGTCACTGGGGTTTAGATATTCTATGTATTTAGTGAAAGCTAATTCTTGAGCAAGACCTGCAGTAATATGATGAACTTTCCAATAAATGTTTTCAATTGTAACTTTAATCATTTCGGTATCGTCTGTACTAATTACAGCGTCATTGTCGGAATTGCTTCGAATTAAGACCAATTCCTGTCTGATATTTAGTATTACTTTTCCGTAATCCTCGACAAATCCCAACAACATTTTAAGCGGTACGCAAACGTTAAAATTGCCAGATGCGTCTGTTACTGAAGCCATCCGGCGTTTTGTAGTTTTTTAACATCGTTGGTTGTGTACGAGACATAACCTTTCATTGTAGATGGGATAACGGGTTTAATTACCGAATCTACTACGATTCTATTTATTTCATATCTAATTTCGCTAAATAGGTGGGCAATACCATTATTTACGAATTTTGCGGTTATTGTAGGCACTCCCGTAGATTTCTGTAGCTTCCTTCTATGTATAGGTAGCTTAAACCGGGAAGAGTTGACATATCTTCTTGAATCGGTATGCGAATTTCATCGTTGTTTTCAAAGCGATTAGTGTAAGGTTGGTGGGTATGTATTTCCCTGCTAACAATTGAATTGTCAACAAGAACTTTTTCGCCAATATTTAAAATACTCATTGTTACAATAACAACTGGAAGCCGAGCGATTTGAGAAACGCTTGATTCTTCTTTGTCAACCGATCGGACGCTGATTTCCTACTGATCTTCGAACACTTGGTGAGTCGCTTGTTATATGTTTTTAACAATAGACTATTATTATTGGCGATCGGATGCTCGGGATAGTAGGAATTAAATCGAAAACCCATTACACCTTCTTCAAATGCAAAACTACCGTTACAGTTTCCGAACTGAAACTGATGGGATCGCTATATTTGTAATTGTTTTTGTGCTTATTGGGAGATAGATAACCGGATTTGGAGACTCCACTATTTTAAAACCAGACGGCACGGTAGGAAAGAATTAATGAATTATATGACCCGGTGTGCGTTCCTATATGAACCTAAAGCCACGTTACAGTTGATTAATATGGAATTTATATTCATGATGTTAGTTACATCTTCAGACGTGTGGGTTTTTCGACTTTATACTTTGATCTTTCGAATCCCAACAATGCTCCTATTGATCGCTCCGATGTGAAATCTATTGCGTGAGAGGATTTAATTCGGGTTTTCATAGTACTGTTAATACCTCTTATTGAAACTGATTCATGGTTATCGCGGTTGAAATGAGTTTGAATATATTCATTGATATCGTTAATTTCGTATGCTCTATCGGGTAGCACGATTTCTGGCCGACCGGTAAGATGAAAACTATTGTTAACATTTATTTACGTTAGGTATGGTATTGTAGGATTCAAAACTAAGTAAACCCATAACATACTCGTTTTCTTCATCCAGGAAAATCGGGGGATTGAAATCAGAAATTAAAACGGACGATCTTCCAGTAAGCGTAAAAATGAAAGACATTGTGAAATACTACATTTAAAAATCGAACGTAAACTGCCGGTAAAAGTCAGTTTGAGTAGCTATATAAAAACTGTAAACAAAGATGTCCGCAATTATAAAAATGTACGTCCTGATATCTCTCCAAATTATATGTAATCTTATTCTTGCTGCCACCGTCGCCGTCGTCGCTACGCAAATATTTTATTAATTCTAGGGGTGGTTTTAAATGCCCTATACTATCAAAGTATCTAATATTTTTACTACGTTTTACGTAAGCAGTCCAATGAGTATCCGGGCCTACTTTATCGTCTAAATTTACAATACCGGCTTCGTTCTTATGAATATTTAAAGGTAAGTCGTTACGCATGTATACACCTCTAAAATTTGGAATTTTTAATATTTTTGCGTACTTAATTAAATCGACGTTGTTAGTGCGCGTCGAGGCAGTTTCACAGTTAGTTTTTTTTTGTTCATACGGTTTCAAGTATAATCTGAAACCTCTTTTATAGGGCGCCAGATGGAAACCTTTTCCAAAGGCTATTGCTTCCAGCGTTTTATTATGCCGCTCCCTTTCTTTCAAATCTTTCGCAGCACTCTTGGCATCTCCAACAGCTTTGGCGACCGCCGCAGCTCCTCCTCCCAATGATCCAGGAGCGCTTAAAGCGGCAAATATGGGGATGAACGGTAAAATACCACCAGTTTTAGGAATTTTTATTATTCTACTTCTTAGTTGTAAATCTCTGGATCAGCCAAAATACCAGTACTTCAGGAAACTTCTAAAACCCATAAAAGAAATAGGGTTGTATGAACATCTCGATGCGTCTGTAATTAAACAACCTAAAGATGCAAAATCTAATTCTGTCATCATATTCGACGACGTGGTTTGCGATAGTCAAAGCATAATTAGAGATTATTTTTGTTTCGGACGACATAGAAATATCGATTGTTTTTATCTGTGTCAAACGTATTCGTCTACTCCTAAACAACTTATTAGAGATAACGCAAATATTATTGTAGTTTTTCAACTAGACAAAACCTATCTAAAACACATACACGACGATCACGTAAACGTCGACATGACTTTTTGAGCAGTTTAAAGATTTATGCGGGTATTGTTGGAACGACAGAAATGAATTTTTAGTTATAGATAAAGATAGTGAAATGAATTCGGGAAGATATAGGAAAGGATTTGATTGTTACTTTAAAATATAATTAAAATCAGTTATTTAAAAATCTCAGTGGTAGACATCCACAAACGAAAGGTGCATAAGCGTTTGGCTAGGGAGTTGCTTAAAACTAGAAAAGCCGTAAAAAGAAAATACACGGTTTTAAAAGCAGACATCGCCCAATCCCAAACGATTTTAGCTGAGCAATTCAAACCCCTTTCCAAACCGCTCGCCGAATTGCTAACAACTATAAAGCAAGAAGGTGCGCCAGTGGGCAAACCAAAAGTGGGGTATTCACACCCTCTACCTTGCCCCGTCCACGAGCGATAACCACTCCAGGCCAAGTTTCTTTCCTTCCGGGATCGTCACACACTTCCACACCGGGGCCATCACACACCTCCACACCTCGATTTTTGCTTACGCATGTGTTATCCGAGAGTCAACCATTAGAGGAATACGATGAGCAGTTACAAACGGAGGTTGCGGAGGCGGCAGCAGAAGAAAGTGCTGTACAAGCGGCCAGAGAAACCATCCAACAAATGCTGCAACCGGAAGTTCTTGGCCAATATTTAGAACAATTTCAAGGGTTAGCTCGCACATACGTGGAAGGAATGATACGAGATACTGAGGACAAGTACGATTTGCACTACGGAGGCCGATTCGACGTAGAGAAAGATCAAGTTTGCAATATGAAATAAAGAAATCAAGTTCGAGGGTGAAGATATCGTTATTACAGACCACGGCAACAGAATAGTCTACAAAGGCACTCCAGAGCGAGTTAAGCTTCACAACTCGTCATATAGTAGTAGACTTTCGGGGCGAAATATGCCTATAGATAAATTTGGTAGCCATCTACACCAGCATCACCATTCTGCAGGTGTAGAACAAGCGCAAATATATGTGGCCGAAGATGCGACAAAGATGGTAGAAACTTATAAGAGATTGCGTCAGTTGTTGGAGATGCGACAAAAATTATGGAAACTTCTAAAGAGATTGAAGATGTGGTAAAGAATGTAGAAACTTACAAGGGCGAGTTTAAGTCAGTTAGCCGCAGCGCTATTTTTTACATTATGGCACTCAACGCCGATAAAAATGGACAGTATCGACTTCTAATTACTAATGAAACTTTGGAATACATATATCAACTACCGGCTGCAACTATTTCTAATATTAGTTGGATACCGCCAGATGCGAAAATATCCATAAACGGTGTAGAGAAGTCTAATCAGGAAGACCCCATTGGAACTAAACTAGACGAAGGCGATAAAATAAGTGCAAAACACAAACCAAACTCAAAACACATATTCTGTTGAGAGTTCGTTATGCAATTTCCTCATAGAGTTTAACATGGGAGCTAAAGAAGTTGTTGAAGAATTACATAAACTCGCTGGAAAAAATTTTAAACGAAGACGGGTGATTGTAAAGGGACTAAACTATTTATTCCAAGCCGATTCGGTGGAAATTATACCGTACGCAAAAACAAATAAAGGCTATCGATACATTTTAGTGGTGACCAACGCGTTTTCAAAATACGCTTGGGCACTTCCCGTTAAACAAAACACCGGTCAAGCTGTTGTTGAAGCAATGAAAAAAGGGCTTTCATCTATTAAAACTATACCTAAAAACTTATAAACAGATATGGGCAAAGAGTTTTATAACAAGGAGTTTCAAAATTTAATGAAGAAATTCATTCAACGTCAACCATTACAGCAGTTATTCCAATCTAAAAAGTAGCATAGTAGAAATATGTAATCGCACATTCAAGAATATGATGTGGAAACAGTTTAGTTTGCAAGGATCGTACAAGTGGCTGCATCTGTTGTCAAAAATTGTAAAGAAATATAATTCGACAAAACACAGAACAACTGGATACAAACCGGAAGCCGTTAATAAAAGTAACGCCCCCGAAATTTTGAAAAGAGCGTACAGTCATAAAAATGGTGGATTCAAAGAAGCAAAAATTTTACGTTGGCGATCGCGTAAGGGTGAGCAAGCATCGGGCGGGGTTCGGTAAAGGATACACGCCTACATGGAGCAATAAAATTTTTAAAGTTGAAAAAGTCCGCCTTACCAATCCAAGGACGTACATTTTAGCAGACGAAAACGGTCAAGAAATTAAAGGCGCATTTTACGAATACGAGCTGCAAAAAACAAAACATTAGAGCATTTTTCTAGTAGAAAAAGTAGTTAGAAAAAAAGGAAGTCAACTGCTCGCTAAATGGTTGATGGTTGATAATAGCCATAATTCGTGGATATCTAAGAATGATCTTGTAGTTATTATTGTAATTAAAAATAAATAAAAAATACCTTTTCGAAACCCTTTTATTGAATAACTTCTTTATAAAAAGTATAACTTACTAACGAACACAACGCAATTAATGCTAATACTATTATAGATAATATAATCTCTACAACATAATAGTGCTTAAATGTAATATGCGAAAAGAAGTCGCTACAGTTTTTCATACCGCTAAGTGAACGGTTCCATATTTCCATTTTCCAATTTACTTTCTCCAGTGTATTATTAATTTTGAAACGAATTTTATAGAAGAGAAAGGAGGCCGTTCCTGTCTCATTACTAAATCGATGTTATAAATTCGCTCGAAACACAAAACCCTCGTGTCCATTTGATAAATGATCCAAGGACATGGGCATCTATCTTTTGGGCCAAAACGATTCGTCGTAGGCTGGTACTGGAGCAGTGTAGTTAGCAAGCTCGGGATAAATGTAAGCTCGCGTTGCCAAAACAGGTTTAGAGATAATTGTCCTTTTCGGGTGTTAGCAGAGAAAGCAACAAAAACGAAGTTATATTCATCTTGGACAACCGGCCGCTTCGATGCCGCGTATTATTTGTTTTCGATTTATAGATAAATTCCGAAACTCCTTAAAAACACGTATTTTTACGCAGTAATTATTCAAGTCTTTCTTTAACATTTCCAGTTTTGCAATATACAAGGTTAACAGCTTTTGTATTTTTTAATTTTGCTTACGTGTCTTTGCGGACGATTGCATCATGTTTTCCTACCAGGAGCCTCGTAACGTATTAATCGCTTCAAATATATTTTCCGGATATAAGAAAATAATTTCCAAGGCGCACAAAATATTACAGTAATTAATGTTTAATTCGCTGTTTAGAATTAAATACGCGTCACTAATGATCCTTTCCCCCGTCTCTTCCGTAAGCTCGGACACTAATTTAATAAAAATTTTATAGAACGCGGGCAAAGCGAAAGAATGCAACAGTTCCAAACGATAATTAATAATGTCTTTTAATTTATACAGTTCTACAAAATCGCTTCGCTATAACCGACAACGATACATCGTTCCAAACACTATTTCTTTTATTTTATTATCTTCATTTTCAAAGTCGTTTAACGCGCTTCGTAGAAAAAATGCTTCACGATTAGCAAGTTTAATTTGCCATTCGTCGGCAGAAATAGTTGTCGTTTTCACACAGCTACGACGATCTTTACATATTCGGAAATATCGGAACACCCCAAACAGCCGATTTTTATCGAAGGCTGAAGATTTGAAAAAATATCAAATCCCACTTCAATATACTTGTTGTGATCCTGTTCCTCGCTTAACATGTACACAGTATTGTAAATCAGATTACTTTTACAGCTTTCCGGCCGTCTCGATTGAGTTTCTTCATCCTCGTTGTCGTCATCCACAAGGAGAGATTTTCTATTTTTAGCTCTTTTTAGAAAATCCTCAATCTCCCCATCAACATTCATGCTAGTGTTTGAAGACGACGTCATCGTTACGATATGTCAACTGTATTGTACCCAAATTGCGTCTTCCTTTCTTCCCAAAGTAGTCTTGCAAAGAAGCAGTTGTTAGACCATCAAATATGTTCAGACAGCGGATCGTCACCTTCTTTCCAATAATGAACTATCACGTGACAGACAAAGCACTCGACATAATCCTCGATATTAAAATAAAAAAATCCGGCGCGGGCTAGAGAAGCAGGTAACACCACACTGTTGGCCCAGTTAGAATATGTAAGTAAACGTATTTCAAAAGGTAAAAGATTTAGTCTTATGTCTTCACTACATATTTCTATCTCTCATCCGTAATAATCAACGGCTGCGCACAGACTAGACTAAATAACAAGTTACAACACGAAGAAACTTAACATACGCTTGAGTTTAACTTTCACTTTCTACCGGCTGTTATGTAGATAGAGATACCTATGTGTTAGAGAGAGAAAGATGGATTTAAAGGTCAGAGGATTAGCGAACCCCCTTTCCCCCTTCCACCCCTCCCACTCCGTGCAGCGAGAAAAGGGTTAATGACAAACAACAAATTATCCTTAAATTAACATTTTATTAAAAATGCCCAGTAGGTACTTGTTATTCTATTTAAATATACAAAAATCTGATGTGACGTTGAACATCCCCCCCCCTAACTTGAGCATGGTGGGGGGTCCGGAAACTAGGGCCCTGCCCCCAAGGTTGATGTTGCGCATGGAGGCCCCGGCAGCTAGGGCTCTGCCCCCAGGGTTGATGTGACCTTGAACCTTCCTCCGCCCCCTAACTTGCTCAAGGGGGGCCCACAATATGGCGGCTGGCGATTTGCCCCCCGGGGCTGATGTTGCGCAATATCCTACGAAAAAATTCCGACCCCCGCGGGTTTCAAACCGAGGACTTGCAGTTTGGAGTCTGTCAGACTCCGATGAACTTTGACATTTGGCTTTGGAGTCTGTCAGACTCCCAGAATTGGGGTCAAGTGAGGTAATTTTATCGTAGAACCGGCCTAAATCTACTACTGGCGTACATCATAAATGGTTTTATGACAATCATTTTAGCAGTCTGCCTTTGCTGGCACATCTTGAGAAATGGGATATCCATTCACTCGCAACCATCAGGTCAAATCGACTAAAGAATTGCACAATGCCAACAAATAAAAAAATACAACGCCGCGGAAGGGGGGCTTCAGTTGAGAAGAACACCACTATAGAGAACACCAAGGTAACTGCGGTTAACTGGTTCGACAATAAAGTTGTCTCTCTAGTTTCTACGTTTGCTGGCACTAACCCAATACACTCTGACAAAAGATTTTTCACATCAGAAAATGCAAAAAAGGATTATACCGTGTCCCAATATTACAAAGGTGTATAATAAGCACATGGGTGGAGTGGAACTGCAAGATTCCCTAATAGGTCTGTATTCAATACACATTAGGAGCAAGAAGTGATGCCACTGTATATTCTTTCACTTTATTGACGGAACTATTGCAATTCATGGTTATTGTACAGAAGAATTGCACACCAGAGACCAGAAAACGACGATGTAGCCTTATGCAATGAACTAGGCGAGACACGAAAACGCCACGGTCAACCAATTTTTCAGACTGAACCTCCAAATAAACGAAACTGAAAAGAAACCGTCCCTTTGTTCAAAAGTATAATATTGGATACTGACCTATTCATACACCTGATCGCCAACGCTGCAAAAATACCAACTCCAACTGCAAAGGAAAAAGTCGGATGATGTGCGAAAAATGTCAAGTTCACTTGTGCCTTACGACACTAAAAATTACTTTCGTGAATTTCACATGCAATAACACTGAATAAAAATGCTTGAACGTTCAGAAATAATTTACTTATTTATTATGTTTCGTTGACATTTTTCTTTGTCTAGGTGCACAACGTTCCCAAATGGGCACATCACACTTTTTTGGAAAAATAATGAGCAACAATAAAAAAAATTTTTTTGTGTATTTTTCGCAACTTATAATAGCTCAATATAACTTTTAAAAAAGTTTCAGCGATATTGTAAAAATTGTGCAATAGAGGGTTAAATTCACAAACAGACTAAGAATAAGGTTTTTCGTCTGTGTGTGATGTCCTCATATGTCTGATTAAACTATTTCTATGGACAGATTTATATCCACAAACAGAATAGGAATAAAGTTTTTCGCCTGTATGAGTCCTCATATGTCTAACTAAATAATTTTTGTGGGCACACTTAAATTCACAAACTGAAGAAGAATAAGGTTTTTCGCCTGTATGAATCCACATATGTTTCACTAATATATTTTTATCGGCAAATTTAAATATACAAACAGAACAGGAATACGGTTTTTCACCCGTATCAGTCCTCATATGTCCAACTAAACTACTTTTTACACCACATTTATATTCACAAACAGAACAAGAATAAGGTTTTTCTCCTATATGAGTTTTTATATGTGCGACTAAACGGGTTTGTGGGGTGTTTTATATCCACAAACAGAACATAAATAAGGTTCTTCGCCTGTATGAGTCCTCATATGTTCGAATAAATAATTTTTCACGACAGATTTAAATTCACAAACAGAATAAGAATAAGGTTTTTCGTCTGTATTAATCCTCATATGTTTGACTAAATGACTTTTGTTGACACATTTATATTCACAAACAGAACAAGAATAAGGTTTTTCTCCTGTATGAGTTTTTATGTGTGACTAAATGACTTTTGTGGGATGTTTTATATCCGCAAACAGAACAGGAATAAGGTTTTTCGCCTGTGTGAGTCCTCATATGCTTGACAAAACTATTTTTCTTGGCAGATTTAAATTCACAAGCAGAACAAGAATAAGGTTTTTCGCCTATATGAGTTCTCATATGTTTGACTAAACTACTTTTCCTAGCACTAGTACATTTATATTCACAAAAACAACAAGAATAAGGCTTTTTGCCTGTATGAGTCATCATATGTCTGACTAAATTATTTTTTTGGGTAGATTTATATTCACAAACGGAACAAAAATAAGGTTTTTCGCCTGTATGAGTCCTCATATGTATGACTAAATTATTTTTTTGGGTAGATTTATATTCACAAACGGAACAAGAATAAGGCTTTTCGCCTGTATGCGTTTTTATATGCGTGACTAAATTATTTTTATCACCAGATTTAAAACCACAAACGGAACAAGAATAAGGTTTTTCATCTGTATGAAACTTTGTAGTGGTAACCGAACCCTGCGCTGTAAAATTTTGAGGCACATAATTTTGGTCTTTAATTTCAAGTTCACATTTAATATTAATATCCGAATAATCGCTGAGGTCATTAATGTTTTCAATGACTTGTTTGATAGAAAATTTCTTAATATCTCCATTGCCATCCAAGTCTAACAGTGAAGTTACTGTTGAACTAGAAAAATCATTATCTGCTGTTGCTTGATTAGTGGTCATCATAGGTAGTTTAATGTCGGCTTGAGCAGTAATACTTCTTCGCTCAATAATATACGATTACGGGAATTTTGAGATTGCAGCACCTGGAACAAGTAGGTACCTATTATTAGAATTACCTAACAAATTATAGATAAATGTATTTTATTTTAGAACTAAAAGCTTGTTTATTGGCCCACGAGGGGCCTATAACTTTGCCAAGCAATACAACAAACAATGTAGCAATACCAACAATCTACACAGTAACTATAGTAACATAACATTTTACAGTGACGGCATAACAATGACGCCTGTGTCCAAAATACTGAATCCTAAAACTTTGTACTTTTTGACAACCAAACCAAAATAAAATGTCCTATGTACCAAGTGCATAATCAAGAATGTAACTCTCAAGGAATTTAAAGCATTCCGCATAATTTATTAACTGTGCCCTTAATACATAAATAACTATTATATTCTGGATTCTGGATTAAAAATGGAGGATGAGTTACCTCACATGCAATTAGGCCGCATTAAGTGGGCCCATTGTGCTACCTCCCAGCAGCTCTCCAAGTTGGGTATCACTCAAGCCATCCAATCCTTTGAATGTACTTAAGGACAACCGCAACTGGAGTGCTGCTAAAAATAACTATTATACATGGTGTTATGGAAATGAGTGCAAATATTTTAACCTGTAATAGAACTCGCTAAACTGAACACTTCCCCATTTATCATTTTTTCGAAAACGCCCCCAAAACTGAGTTTAAATTCGAAACAGTTTTACTCTAAAAATGCATACCCGCCTATGGAATAATATTTTAATTTATCCTTATCAATTGAGGTAGGTATGTAATTGACCTCATGTTTTTTGTGCAAGAACTTTGCAGTTTTAATATACCTTGTGTCGTTCACCTTTAACTTAGATTTGCTGACCAAGCGGCTCGTCAAATTTAGGGGAGATAAATTATTGAAAAAATATGCGATTAAATTAAAAACGATAAATAGAAAAGTTGTTCATTTTGGTGAGCTCTATCACTGGTTAAAATATTTGCACTCATTTCCATAACACCCTGTATACGGTTCTGTAAAAAAAACTGGAGTTATTTTACAATTAATATTCTAAATAGAATAGTTATTTCTGTATAGAGGATGGAAAGAGAAAGTTTATGCCGGATAAACACTGCTGGAGCCTGTGGTTTGAAAATATATATGCCGGATGATAAGCTTTGAGGCCCGATGCATAGCGAAAAGCCTTTATTCGTCCAAGGGTGGAAACTTTCGAGGGGCCTGATGCACGTACAATGAATTAGGCACAACTGTGTCCAAATTCACAACTAAAATGGTTTATTCTCATTGGCGTAACTAGCGGGGGGGCCAGGGGGGCCAGGCCCTCCCCAGAGTGCCGTCTGGCCCACCCCAGAAAAATAGAAGTTAATTAAATTTAAAAATCTGCTTTTTTTAGTAACCCATTTAAACTAAGGGGTTGGTTATCGATTCTCACACATTCTTACATTTTCTGGTTTTATTGCCTTTTTAGGCTTAAAAACTTTATAGTATAAATACCATATGTTGGACGGATGACTCTACTGAATAATAATATACAAGAGAAAACGTTATTAGTTAGCCAATAATTACTTTGAAAACACTGCTTTCGTCTGAATATTTTTTTTAGTTAAATTTACACCATTTTTTTAGTTTCTCTTAAGTTTAAACAAATAAAGGATCAATTTATGTGCACAGAAAACTAAAATTGCAATTATTTCATATGCGGGTAAGTAAATGAGTTGAAAACTTGAGTGCATCGGTAACTACTCGCTGGGCACATACAGCTACCTGCCTATTATAGGATCGTCCAGTTCAGACTTAAGGTGACTTGCTATTTAGATGTTTGCCTTGCCGAAAGAGTTGAGTTTATAGCTTTAAAGAGTACGATTCAGAATTTTATATTGAATAGTGTTTTATGTACCGCAAAGAACATTTTGTGGTGCTTGAATTTCCACAGTAGCTAGCCCAAGATAGAATGAAAAGATATTACAATAACAATTAAAATGATACTGATGTTTTCCAGAAAGTATTTGCGTCGAGGATACGGAGAAAAAAATCAAAATTGTTGCTCAAAAACGTGCAAATGGAAACCAAGTGATGTTTCTCCTGGAATAATATTTTTTATCGTCAACCTCATTGAGTTGCAAGAGGTAATCTATACATTTTTAAGTTGTTTATGAACCGAAAAATAATTTATTGATATGCTCCTTAGACACGTAGTATTACGAGAGTAGGTAGCACCCATAATTTCTGCTAACCAATAGATCAAGTGTACCATGGAAATGTAACTTGCCATAAACAAATGTTTGTTGTTTTCTAGTTTAACAGTTCAAATTTAGTTACTATACAGTTAGTTTTGAAATAAGTGTTGTGCATCAAAAATTACCATAAGGGGACAAAATTTTAGTGCCATGATTTACTCTGACTTTAAAAGTTCCCTTTCTCTGAAAGAAATGACTTTGTGCTGATTTTGGTGGCCAGGCGCATATTTCTGGTTTAATGAATTTAAATTTGAACGAGTTTCAGTCAGCGACGATTTTTGCGAAAACAAATTTCAGCAGTTACTGATACGAACGTAGACGCTGTGCGAAGAATGCTTCAGTAGGACAATCGCGTCACTTACAGAATTATTAAAAGCATCTTGGACATTGGCATGACTGCAATACACAAGATTTTACATACTCATTTGGGTGTAAGAAAAATCTGTCTTGGGTGGATACCACACAGTTTAACAGACACACAGAAACACAACAACAGCGTGTGGAACAGTATAAGAAATATGATGAAGGTAGATCTAAAGCAGTTTACATAATAACTGGTGACGAAAGCTGGATATATGCATTTGAATCCGATTCTAAGCGGCACTCAGCACAATGGACGTTTCCAACAAATCCTAATCCAGTTAAAGTGAAGCGATCTTGAAGAGTTCGTAAGAAAATAATTGCTTGTTTCTTTTCAAAATCAGGACCTATCACAACTGTCGTGCTTAAAAATAAACGTAGGGTTACTGCAGGATGGTACACAACTATATGCCTGCCAGACGTTATTCAAAAATCTCGGCTTATGGCGCCCAAGGGGTGAGATCGTTCTGCACCATGAAAATGCTTCTACTCATACCGCACATCAAATAAAATAATTTTTAGAGACTTTCTAGTTAAAATTGCTAAGTTATCCTCCATTCAGTTCCGACCTAGCACCTTCCGATTACTTTCTAGTTCCTCCATTAAACGATAAAATGCTTGGTGTGCGATTTGTAACTCCCGAAGATGCTGTAGAAAGCTTCAAAAACCTTGTTTCTTAAGTGACTCAAAAATTGTGGAATTTATGTTTTGAAAATTGGTTTTACCGAATGCGTAAATGTTGAGTTTAAGGGGGAATACTTTGAGAAAATAATAAAAACAAATTTTGGTTACTGAACTTTGTTTTATTAGACTGCAGAAATTTACGGGACTGCCCCCGTATAACGGCATCAAAGAATAAGCAAATAAATTTATGCGAAAAGGTTATGCATGTACATAAATTCCTGTCTTCATAGGTATACATAGGTATTGACGATGGTTGGTTGGGGGGCCTGGCCCTCCCCAGCCAAAAATCCCAGTTACGCCAATGTTTATTCTAACTACACTCTTAGAAATACCTACATACTAAAGCTTGTAACTAGAAAACTATTAGGTGGTGCGTCACATGCTTTCAAATTTTAAATGAGAAAACCTTCAGAGCCACTTTCTGTTGCAGGTATTCCATTTTACAACATACCAGGTATTTTTAATATTAACAAATAAATGAACTGCTAACGTGTTAACAGCAATATTCAACCTTGAAATTCGAGAATTCTCAAAAGTAATACTATAAGTACTTCGTTATTATCGGGTTATATGTCGATAACTTGTTGCACAATAATAAGAGTGTCAGTTTAACAGGTTAAATAATCCGACCGCGTCAGCGGGAGGATTATTCTGTCAAACTGACACGATTTGTTATTGTGCAGGAAGTTTGAGACGTATAATCTGTTCGAAGTACGCATTGTATTCGATTTGATTATTTTTTGAGTACCTTTTAATATTAAGAACAAATAAATATTTTATTGGCAGTTCGATTTGTTTGTATTAACCTAACTGAAAGTCATCTCCATGAAAACAACACCAAGTTGACAAAAGTTATGTATTGCGTTGCCTAGTGAAGTTACTATAGTATAATCGATTTTGTATAATCGAAATTATACAAGATAACTTAACTAAATCCAGCCTTCCGATTGGTTGAAATCTCTACGAAAAAAATAATCACGGGTTATAAAACAAGGTGAATCAAGGAACATTGAATTCTAAATGATGAAGTGTAATTAAAGTGATTTACAGAGTAACTAGTATAAAAACAAAGAGAACAACACATAAATAAAAGATTGTTAACCTGAAAACGAAGAGCGACCTCGACACAGCGTGACGCGCCACGGCGTCAATAATAGTGATAAACACAAGTGGGGTAATATACGGATAACAATAGGTGCACAGGGGGCGTTAAAATAATTCTAATAAAATATTAGAAAATATAAAAGAGGGCTTTAAAGTTTAGCCAAATTTAAAACATAAAGATGGAAGAAACGATAGAAGCGATGAAAGAACTTCTGACAGAAATAAAAGAAATCAAGAAAGAACAACGAAAGTGCTACGAAAGTTATGCAAGAGATTACTAGAATGAAACAAAAAATAAAAGAACTAAATGAAAGAATAGAATGGATCTAAAAAAGAAAATGGAAAAATAACATAATACAAAGTTTGAAAATAAAAACGCAAAATAAAAACCAAGCAAAAGTACCAATACAGAAGTTCATCGAAGAAAAACTTCACACAGAAACCAAAGTTAAGAGCACAAAATAAATTAGTAATAAAAAATATGTACTAGAAATGGAAACATTAAAAAAACGAAAATAATGAATAACAAACATAAACTTAGGCAAGTGAGAAACAAAATAGTATACATAAACGAAAACCTAACAGAGAACAGGAAATGCAAATCAATATTAAAGAAAGAGCCAAAGAAATAACACCCAAATGGGGTATGGGAAATGGAAACCAACATGCTAAAGGAAACAATACGCAAGGATCTTAGTAAATCAAAAAACTAAGAACTCACATAGGCGGAAGAAAACATGGTGATGAATAAAGCAATAGAAAAGGACATGACAAAAAACAAAAAGCAAAATAAGAAATGGAATAATAAAAGAAAACAGAATAAAAAGAAAAAATTAGAAAAAGAAAAAATAAGAAAAGAACTGAAATTAGAAACTTCGAACGTACGAAGTATAAGAGGAAAAGAAGGAGACATCATTTAAGAGATGATAGAACAGGAAATAGAAATATTAGGCATAATTGAAAAAAACAAAGGCAAAGGAATAACTAGATTGCATAAGGAATACTGGCTATTCTGGAAGGAAGTAGATGAAGAAGAAAGAGTGGAGGGGGAGTAAGCATAATACTGGCCCCGAGCAGGTTGAAAGATGTAGTAAAAGAAAAACATATAAATGAAAGATTAATGACGATAGAAATGAAAATAGCAAGAGAAGAAATATATACAATGATCGAGCATATAGAGAGACTGAAAATGCAGAAAAAGACGAGTATTTTAAAGCATTACAAGTAGAAACAGATAAAGATAAATGCAGTTTAATTATTATGGGGGGACCGTTCTGAACGGTCGAGCTGGAAATCAGAATATGGGAAATGAAAACGTAATGGGTAAAGATGGGGAAAGGGTTAGAAACAACAATTGAAAGAGAACTATTGACATCTGCATGGAGAATAAATTAATAATTGTTAACACAAAAATTTAAACAAAGATATACACAAGTACACCAGGGAGGAACGTAGCAGACAAGAAAGGTCCACAATAGACTAATTTTTAGGGAGGAAGCAAAAATGGAAAATAATAAAAAACGTAAAAGTGACAAGACAAGCCGAGATAGGCAGTGACCACTATCTAGCAAAAATGAGGATAGAAATGAACATATTAGAAAAACCAGACAAAAGAAGAAGAAAAAATAAAAAGTTATAAGCTGCAGGACGATACATACAAAAAGAAATACCAAGATAGAATCAACAACAAATTTCAGATACAATTTAACGCCCCGTTTCAAATGCGCGTTTAATAATTAGTAATTACTTTTAGACCACCTTATAAGTCAATTGAGGCAAGTACGAAATACCGTTATCGCGTGCAGAGTGTGCCTGGTAGATAAGAGTTGCTTGATTTTCTGGCTCGAGAGCGTGGGTCTTCGGGAGGCTTTCCTTTTCGATTTTGCTAGCTGACGAAGCAGCAAGCGCTTGTTTTATTTGACAGAGCGCTAATGAGCGACACTCCACGAGCCGCCGTTTTCCAACGTTAGGTAAGGTTTCTGCTTGTTTCTTATTCCATTACTAATTCCCGTGTATTGGCGTGTAGGCGGAAAAGGAATAGGAAAAGAAATAGGAATAGGAATCGGAATAAGAGGGACTAGGGACTAGGAACTGGCAGAGTTTCATTTTCAACTCTTGCGGTGCCTCAGAATTATGGGGTTCCCAAAAGGTCTCTGGAATCGATAGCGTCGACGTCCGAATTGTCGAGATGGCGAGCAGATGTCCATCAGTAGCTGAGAAGCTGCGTGGTTCCCTCATCCTGAAAGAGTTGTACGAGTGCGGACTAGACCACCCAGGATTGCGAAATGTGTTTTTTATGTAAGTACAACATAAATTCAGCGTTTTTTAACCGAATTGGCAGATTGCCACATGACATAACAGCTAATACTAAGGCCTTAGATATATCTAACTGTTCGCGTTCATCATCATTTGCTTGAAATATTAATTACGCTTATTTCGTAAATTTTCATTAATTACTACTTGCTGAATTTCGTATGTACTCCATATATCTGCAACCGTGCCCTTCAGGCGCAGTAGTACATTATAATCTTGTATATGCAATCACAAATGTAAGGTAGACCGTACCGCACGGATTGTGATTCCTTTTTTTTTGTCATTATTTCGTTGCATTCAACGATAAATTATGTATACGCCTTATAAAGGTTATTTATAGTCGATAATCTTATAGCGGTTGTTTTGACAATTTTTAGCCATTAGGCCATTCACATGTTACGAGCAATTATTGGATTAAGTAAATGTCCCTATGCCAATAATTGGTTTTCTTAATAATTGTCTACAACCTTCCCGACTGTCGAGCGAAAAAATCTTGCAGCGTAAGCGCTAAAGGTAGGTGGTGAGTTTACCCGCTGGTTTCGTATAGGTTGTAAAGACAACCAGGCGCCCTATTTTTTTTTAAATGCAAGTGGTATATTTTTGTGAAAGCCGAAAGGATCTATACCTATTGCTTGCCCACGCCACTATTCTTCCGAGGATATCTGAGCTAGTCCCGGCCGTGTGCGCGCTTATTCAAAGGGAGTGATACACGAAGTTGGCTCCCAACGCCAGGGCTTGAGTAGGAACGTTTTTTTGATGCGTTGTTCAACACAATTGTCACTCAACGCTAAGGCAACGAATTTTGGGCAATGAAGTTAGCGAATTAACTTTTTGGTCATCAATATTTAGTAGGCTAGAGTAGATAGGTTAATTAGATACGATAAGGCTTAAGAATCTAGCGAACAAGCGTCTACCTATTTGTGGTGTTAATTTTATATGGGGGAAAATTACTTATCAGTAGTAGCATAGGCAGTTTCAGTCGTTTTTAGACTCCATAACTGACAACATGTTACGTGTGAATTATTTGCTTTCGGACGAATTAGACTGGGAATTATCGCGGAATGTTAACCCTGCGGGTCGCAAGGTTGAAGATAAACAGAAATTACTTCGAGCTCAAATAAATTTAGAAAAATGCGAGCCTGCACGCGTTTTACAATATGCAGACGTTGAACTTGATGTGCCATCCGAGTTGGAAAGTTGCAAACTTAAGCTGTCGGAGATAGGAAATTTGATTAAAAATTTTGAAGATAAACCGCTGACGTCAGACGAAATTTAATTTGTTGGAATTGTAGACAACCAGGGCATACCTATCATAGAAGCGACGCAGAGCGTACTTTTTTCTGTTATGTATGTGGAACCCCGGACACAAGATTCTCAAATTGTTCAAAATGCAAACAACGGTTACCAAAAAACGAATGAAGACTGGTTTCGTTCTTAGCCAACGAACAATCAGTCGTAAATGATTAGTGGCTGATGATTGGGATAAATGGTTACGCCACGTTAAAATTTTCCATCATACGTCCCGGTTGAACTCTGTTTTTTGTCACCGCAAATTAGATAATCGTCCGTTTGTACTAGTAAAAATTCTAGGTACTAGTATACTTGCTCTTTTAGACTCGGGCGCTAATCAGTCAGGAATAGGGAGTCCAGGATTATTTTTGTTAAATAAGCATAACCTCAAAATGCGCGAATCGCCTGCAGAGATGCAACCTCAAACAGCAGATGGCGCGTATCAAAATACTTCCGGAATAGTAGAACTTCCTGTGACAATAGACGGAACAACTGAAGCTATCAGTGTCCTTATATCTCCAGATATTTCGAATGCTTTAATTTTGGGAGCGGATTGCTGCTATATGTTTGGCCTTAGAACTAATTTTAAACATGATAGTTTTTCAGTATCAAGTCTGAGTACTCCTAGGAAATTTATACATAGTAAAAATGATCTCGATTTGGAACAGGTTAGGGAACTAGAAGTAGTTATCAATAAGTTTCAACAAATAAGTGGTCCAGACTTAGGGCTTACTCCGTTGGTGAGTCATCACATCGATACTGGCAATGCGAAACCTATTAAGCAAAGGTATTATCAGATGTCCCCGGTTATGTTAGAAGCCGTTAATAAGGAGGTAGATAAGATGCTTGGGCTTAAGGTGATACGAGAATCTTCTTCACCATAAAACTCTCCTATCGTGATGTTAAAAAAAAGATGGTAATTTGCGGTTCTGTTTTGATGGCCGACAATTGAACGCAGTTACTAAACCCGACGCCTATCCACTACCGTACGTTAATGGAATCCTTGACCGTCTCAGAGACTCGCGATACCTGAGTTCGATAGACTTAAAAAAAGCTTTTTGGCAAGTTCCTCTTTCGGACAGCAGTTGTGAGAAGACAGTCTTTACCGTGCCGGGACGAGGTTTGTTCGAATTCACAGTCTTACCGTTTGGCCTTAGTAACAGTTCACAAACCCTTCAAAGGTTAATGGATAATATCCTGGGTCCTCAGTTTCCTAACGTATTAGTATATTTGGACGATATCATCATAACTTCTAGTACCTTTTCCGAAAATATTTTAACTTTAACTAGAGTTTACGAAAGATTGCGAGACGTGGGTTTGATAGTTAATATCGATAAGTGCGAGTTTTGTAAACCTTCATTAGCGTACTTAGGGTTTCTAGTAGACAAGGATGGATTACGCACGGATCCTTCTAAGGTAGAGGCAATTGTGTCATTTCCTACGCCAAAAACGGTCACCGAGATTAAACGTTTCCTTGGCATGGCTAGTTGGTACCGTAGGTTTATTCAAAATTTCTCAACAGTTGTTTCTCCAGTCTTATAAAAGGGAAAATTAAAAGCCAACGCATTAAGGGCCGGTTGCAGAAAGCAATGTTAAGTCTGGTGTTAGCTAACGTCACGTCAAAGTGAACAAAATCGCATCAAATTTTGTTGACTAATGTATTAGTTACCATAAGCATTTGAGATTTGATTCGTTTTTGTTCACTTTGACGTCGCGTTAGCTAACACCAGACTTAACATTGCTTTCTGCAACCGGCCCTAAGTGGACTAATGACGCCGAGCGATCCTTCTAACAGCTTAAGAGACTGCTAGTTACCGCGCCTATATTGTCAAGTTCCGACTTCACGCGACCTTTTATTATTCAATGTGATGCGAGCGATGTAGGTTTTTGAGCACTTTTACTCCAAGGCGAAGGCGAAGATCAGCGCGTAATCGCTTATGCAATCCGCACTTTAACTAACCCTGAAAGGAACTATTCGACAACCGAGAAAGAGTGTCTAGCTTGTCTTTTCGGGATCGAGAAATATCGACCTTATGTAGAGCTCACGGGATTTAAAGTAATCACTGATCATTATACACTCCTTTGGTTACACAAACTACAATCGCCCAGTGGTAGGTTAGCAAGATGGACAGCCCGTATGGCACAGTATAGCTTTGATATAGAACACCGTAAAGGAAAAGTTAATGTAGTTCATACTCTGTCGCGTGCCCGACTTCAGTAACACAGGTTAGTTCCATGTCCTTTACAGCTCCTGATCATTGCCCATGGTATAAGCGCATGGTTGAACGCGTACACTCGTTTCCCGAACAGTACCCTTCCTGGAGAGTTGAGCAGAAGGTGATTCATAAGTTTATTCCCAATAAGCAAGACATTATTTCAAATTTAATTGAATGGAAAATTGTGATCCCTAAATCTAAGCGGAAGGAGTTACTTCAGCAGTATCATGACGAACCAACCTCGGGTCAGTTAAGACGTATCAAAAATTGGCCGAAGTTTATTACTGACCTCAGATGAAATCGGACGTAGCTAATTATGTACGGTCATGTAATATTTGTCAAGCTAGTAAAGCTTCTTCACAACTTCGTCCTGGTTTCATGGGTCGCCAGAAGCGGGTGAAGTACCCTTTTCAGCTTATTTCCATTGACCTCGTGGGACCTTTCCCTCGGTCTACAAAAAGTTATACCTCTTTGCTTGCAGTCACCGATTGGTTTACCAAATTTACGCAAATTCATCCTTTAAGAAAAGCAACGGCTTCCGCCATCGTAAAATTTTTAGAAAACGATGTGTTTTTGATGTTTGGTGTGCCCCAAATTAGCATGTGTGATAATGGCCCTCAATTTATAGGACTTTTCCAAAAACGTATTGACCGCTATCGTGTTCAGAAAGTATGGTATAACGCTGCTTACCATCCTCAAGTGAATCCCGTGGAGCGTACTAATAGGGTTATTACTACCGCGATACGTTGCTACGTCAAAGAAAATCATAGACATTGGAATACGGAGATTTATAAAATAGCGCATGCGATTCGCAACGCCGTACACGAAGTTACTGGTTATACTCCGTCATTTTTGAATTTTGGTCGTACCATTCCGGTTTAAGGCGATTATTATGGTAAACTACAAGAGTCAGGAGTGGATGAGATATCGTTGGATACGCGCGAACGGCTCGCGAATGACGTTAATCAGCTCTCGCCCCTTTACAAGGACGTAGTTTTCCATCTCAACCAGGCTTATGAACGGAATAAGCGCCATTTCAATTTAAGAGGACGGTCATTACGATTCAAAAAGGGCGATATAGTATGGAAACGAAACACAGTGCTTTCCGACGAGGCCAAGGGTTTTGCAAAAAAGTTAGCACCGAAATACATTCAGGCCAAAGTAGCCGATGTGACAGGTTCGGTCACTTATAGATTAATAGATCTGAACGGTCGAAATTTGGGTGTTTGGCACATCAAGGATCTTAAGCAGAGTTATCGCGAAGTCAATGAGGAGTAATCCGTCGTGACATATGTAATAATTAAATGTCTAGAATCGTGACTTAGATATAAATTAATTTGACAATACTTGTAGTTGCGGAAGAGTCGCTTCCCAACTTACAATTCTTTTACTTGACCATTAGCATTAGTTTAGTTAGGTTAGTTAAGAATCTATGGTTCATAGGCAGTTTTTTTGGTTCTTCTTCTGGTTGGTTCCTCATGCGGTATTTGAATGGTTTTGACCCTAGAGGTACTCACTCGATTAGTTACTTACCTTGAGTCGTGGCATAGAACCTCTCAGTAACTGTGTCCTATGTGAGGCAGTTTCTTATTAGCAGTTTTTTAACTGCGTATTTTTGTTCTGTGTCCGATGTGGTGCAGACATGTTGTATCAATCAAGTATATATTTTTTTGGCCTAAGCCCCATTTAGGTGACCGAGCTCCGCCTAGAACCCCTTAGCGCTTGCGCTAGAAGCAGTGCGAAGGCTATGCATCTTAGGCTAGTTCCTTCCGTAGAGATTTATTAAGCGTTACGCTTATGTGTAGGAACATATATGATAGAGTCCCATTTATGGAGTCTCTTTTGAGTAAGGAGCTCAATCTGTGCAATCAATACCCATCTAGGATCCTGCAGAAACATTATGTTTTAATTTAGGTTATAGGGTTAGGTAGAATTAGATGTAGATAGTTTAGTTAAGGGTAAGGTGGTAATGGGTTTCACCTTTTGGAGTCTTTGACTGGGTTGTTTTTTCTGCTTGGGTGGTTGGTTGGACAAGCAGGGTGGCCACTTTGGGGATTTACCTCGTCTTTTAAGGCGGTGGTTTTTCATATCCCCCCCCTGTCAGTATTTCCAGGATACTCTTTGATGGTGAGACCGTGAACCCGGTTTGTAAATAAGTCCTGTTTTGGAAATGTCTGTTGTCCACTAGGATCTTGTGATGTCACGATGGGGACATTTGGCTGCTGAGGAGAGCGGCTGTGGAGTCGTGGATGTGGGTGAGGGAGTTACATTGGGCTAGTCACCGGCGCGCCTTTGTCACCTAGCGCGAAGACTGGTCTGGTGCCCGAATTTGTGTCTGCGATCTCGTGGTTGCTCCCTCCGGTTTCCAGCACCATTCTCTAAATTTGGGGTGGAAGTTTTCGGGGCTTAGTCCCGGGAATTTTCCCGAATCTTAAAATAGTTATTAGGGTAGTACTTTGGTTGTTTTTTCATTTAAACCATTCCTGTGTGTTGCACACTGTACGGACTTTCAAGGTACTTTCAATGCCTATCCCAAGGAGAGGGGGAGTGTAACGCCCCGTTTCAAATGCGCGTTTAATAATTAGTAATTACTTTTGGACCACCTTATAAGTCAATTGAGGCAAGTATGAAATACAGTTATCGCGTACAGAGTGTGCCTGGTAGATAAGAGTTGCTTGATTTTCTGGCTCGAGAGCGTGGGTCTTTGCGAGGCTTTCCTTTTCGATTTTGCTAGCAGACGAAGCAGCAAGCCCTTGTTTTATTTGACAGCACCCTAAGGGATGTATGCTAGTCAAAGCAGTCTGTATGGCTAATTAACAATTGACAGAGCGCTAATGAGCAACACTCCACGAGCCGCCGTTTTCCAACGTTAGGTGAGGTTTCTGCTTGTTTTTTATTCCATTACTAATTCCCGTGTATTGGCGTGTAGGCGGAAAAGGAATAGGAAAAGAAATAGGAATAGGAATTGGAATAAGAGGGACTAGGGACTAGGAACTGGCAGAGTTTCATTTTCAACTCTGGCGGTGCATCAGAATTATGGGGTTCCCAAAATGTATCTGGAATCGATAGCGTCGACGTCCGAATTGTCGAGATGACGAGCAGATGTCCATCAGTAGCTGAGAAGCTGCATGGTTCCCTCATCCTGAAAGAGTAGTACGAGTGCGGACTACACCACCCAGGATTGCGAAATGTGTTTTTTATGTAAGTACAACATAAATTCAGCGTTTTTTAACCGAATTGGCAGAATGCCACATGACATAACAGCTAATACTAAGACCTTAGATATATCTAACTGTTCGCGTTCATCATCATTTGTTTGAAATATTAATAACGCTTATTGCGTAAAGTTTCATTAATTACTAGTTGCTGAATTTCATATGTACTCCATATATCTCCAACCGTACCCTTCAGGCGCAGTAGTACATTATAATCTTGTATATGCAATCGCAAGTGTAAAGTAGACCGTACCGCACGGATTGTGATTCTTTTTTTGTCATTATTTCGTTGAATTCAACGATAAATTATGTATACGCCTTATAAAGGTTATTTATAGTCAATAATCTTATAGCGGTTGTTTTGACAATTTTTAGCCATTAGGCTACGATAATAATTCACATGTTACGAGTAATTATTGGATTAAGTAGATGTCCCTATGCTAATAATTGGTTTTCTTAATAATTGTCCCGACTGCCGAGCGAAAACGTCTTGCAGCGTAAGCGCTAAAGGTAGTTGGTGAGTTTACCCGCTGGTTTCGTATAGGTTGTGAAGACAACCAGGCGCCCTATTTTTTTTTAATGCAAGTGGTATATTTTTGTGAAAACCGAAAGGATCTATACCTATTGCTTGCCCACGCCACTATTCTACCGAGGATATCTGAGCTAGTCCCGGCCGTGTGCGCCCTTATTCAAAGGGAGTGGTACAACAAGGAGAAGAAACGAACCTAGAAAGTAAATTGAAAGAATTAAAAGAAAATGTATTAGCAGCAGAGGGGAGCTGCAGAACAGCAAAACCATCATATATATATACATCAGCTCTCCAGGCCTAGTTGGCCCATGGCTTGTAAACAAATCCTTCTCCATCTATTTCTATTCCCGGCTATTGGTCTCCAATTTCTTATTCCTAATTCTGTCAAGTCCCGTTCTGCCGCTTCTATCCATTTGGTCCTGGGTCTTCCTCTTCTTCGCTTTCCCTCCACGCCACCTGATAGTACTTGTCTAACCGCTCGTTCTGCTGGTAGTCTATACACATGACCCATCCATCTTATCCTTTGTGCCCTTATTAGGTTTGTTATTTTTGGCTGCTTATACATTTCCATCAGTTCTTGATTGGTTCTTCTTCTCCAAAAGTCCCCCATTTTTTGTCCTCCATATATCTTCCTTAACACTTTCCTCTCCCATATTTCCAAAGTTTCTTTTTCTTTTTGGTTCAATTTCCAGAGCTCACTTCCATACATTACTGTTGGTTGTATAATAGTTCTGTATATCCTTACTTTTGCATTTCGAGAAACGTTCTTTGATTCTAACACATGTCTTAACATTCCTACACATCTTGATCCTTTAGCTATTCTTTCTTGAATCTCAATTTTATCCTCAGCGTTGCTATTAATTGTCACTCCTAGGTAGTTAAACCATCATATACAAATATAAAAAGAACAGAATGGTGGAGTAAGGACCTACAAAATTGAGTAAGAGATAAATGGACAAGATACTTGAGCACAAAAATATAAATATAAATATGAAAAACATGAAATATAAAAATGGTAATATAATCACGAAGGAGGATAAAATAATGGAAAGATGTGACAATACTTTAAAGAACTATCAGAAGCAAACGAAGAGTATGAAGTAACAGAAGAAGAGGAAACCCACGAAAATAAGAAGCTCTACCAATAACAACACAAGAAATGGAAGACACAATATCAAGAATAAAATTGGGAAAAGCTCCAGGAATTGACAACATTACACCAGAGATGATCAAATATATGGATGAATCAGGGAAAGAGGCCCTAAGAAAATTACTCAACATGATAATTAAGGAAAACAAAGTACCAAGAGAATGGAAGGTAGGCGTTATACTACACTATATAAAAAGGGAGATAAAAGAATGCACAAACTACAGAGAGTTAACACTGATGAGTGTACCAGCCAAAATATTAACTTGGATAATAGAAAAAATAATAAAAGGAAAAATAGAGAATATATTAAAGGAGACACAGTATGGATTCAGAAAAGGAATGAGCACACAGTATCTAACCTTTATATTACGTCAAACGATAGAGAAGGCCATAAACAAAAACAAAGAAATACATATAGGATTCGTAGACCCACAAAAAAAGACCTTTGATAGAATTAAAAGAAAAGATGTCTGGGAAAGCCTAGAAATAAAAGAAATAGACAAAGCAACAATAGACATAATAAAACCAATGTATGAAAAGCATATAACATCGTAAGAACACAGAACGAGGAATGACGAGAATTTGAAACCACAGACGTAAGGCACTATACTATGTATATGTGAGTAATATCGACGTCCAGCTTGTTGGAAGTAGAGCACTGTAGATGTAGTGCCCTGTGGAAGTTAACACGTGCCGTGTATGTAAAATCTACGTTTGATTACACAGGTCTGCGACCAAATTTTTTTCTTTAAAATAATGGGTGATTCTTATGTATTTTGGTGCGCTGAGTTCGGAAATGCCCTCAGTTTTTTTCTCAGCACGTAAGAATTTTCCGCAAAATGCATTTTTCTGCGGGATTGCCTACCTTAAGGCGTATATTTATGAATATGCCGAAAAAAGTTGTTTTTCCTATTCGGCTTCATAGTTTTATATTAGAAACTATGAAATATGATAAAAATTAGTATATTTAACAGTATTAGTCAGCGTATGAATCATGGAAACCCATTACCTTAATAGCATGCAATTAAGGTTTATCGCTTTTCTTCGGTGTTTTCAGATTCCAATATTACTGTAATAAATGTTTTTGTTATTAAAAGTACATAAATAAATAGGAGAAATTCTTTCTGGTAATTAGCGTAATTGTGGGGAACATTTGTGGTACATTTGTGGCGAACTTGTATTAAAAAAACAATCTCGAAGTATTAGGGAGTTTATTAAAAAAGTGTACTTTGCCTATTTTGGTGTGAAGATCGGAGATCAAGAAAAATCTTGGGCTCCTCATGGAGTGTGTTCAGGCTGTGTTGAAGGACTTCGCATCTGGTCTAAAGGAAAGGTGAAATCTTTTCGTTTTGGGGTGCCTATGATTTGGAGAGAGCCGAGAAACCACGGCGATGACTGCTACTTTTGTTCTTGCAACATACAAGGGTACAATGCCAAAAATAAAAAAGATATATGTTACCCAAACATGCAATCTGCACTTCGGCCTGTGCCTCATGGACCCGGTATTCCAGTACCAGTGCCCCCACACAATTTTGACGATTTGCCAGAGTCATCAGAGAGCGAGTCAGAGCAGTTGGATGATGAGTTTCAAGTCGAAGACTGTGGACCCCAACAGTTTTCACAAGAAGAATTAAACGACCTCGTTCGTGATTTAGGGCTTTCTAAAGAGTCTGCTGAATTACTGGGCTCTAGACTTCAAGAAAAGAACTTGTTGAGATCTGGAACTTCATTCTCTTGGTACAGAAGCAGAGAAAAACAATTTGAGCAAATTTTTCTCAAGATGGCGAACTTGTATATTGTTCTGATGTTCCCAAGTTGATGTCAATGTTTAACATTCAACATGTGTCAGATGAATGGAGGCTTTTTATTGACTCGTCAAAAAGAAGTTTAAAAGCAGTTTTGCTACACAACGGCAATAAATACGCTTCTGTACCCGTGGGGCACTCTGTGCATCTAAAAGAAACGTATGACAACATGGCTTTTATCCTTGATAAATTGAAATATAAGGAGTTTGGATGGCCTATCTGTGGTGATCTCAAAGTCATTTCTATGGTGCTTGGACAACAAGGTGCCTATACGAAATTCCCCTGTTTCCTATGTGAGTGGGATAGCCGGGCAAAAGCACAGCACTGGAGCCAAAAAGTGTGGCCAACGAGAACTTTGAAGGTTGGAGAAAAAAATGTTCACTTTGAGTCTTTGGTTGATCCCAAAAAAGTGCTTTTACCCCCACTTCACATCAAGCTTGGACTGATGAAGCAGTTTTTCAAGGCATTGCCAAAAGATGGCGAAACGTTCAAATACCTTGAAAAGAAATTCCCGGGACTGTCTGAGGCAAAGTTAAAGGAGGGAGTTTTTGTTGGCCCGGACATTCGGAAATTAATGAAAGACAATCAGTTTGAAAAGATGATGAAAAAAGCTGAGAAAGAGGCGTGGATATCATTTAAAGAAGTTGTGACTAAGTTTTTGGGGAACAATAAGGACCCGGATTATGAAGAAATTGTAAATAAAATGTTGAAATGTTTTAAAACCTTGGGGTGCTCCATGAGCTTGAAACTTCACTTTTTGAACTCCCATTTGAGTTATTTCCCAGAAAACCTTGGTGCCGTAAGTGAAGAGCAGGGCGAGAGGTTCCACCAAGACATCAAAGAAATGGAACGGAGGTACCGAGGACGATGGGATGTGAATATGGTGGGAGACTACTGTTGGATGCTTCATAGAGAACTTCCAGACATCCCACACAAACGGAAAAGCTCAAAACGGAGTTTTGGGGGAAAAAGATGTAGATATTATAAAGAATTATAAATCCTTATTGTATATACTACATATTATTTTTATCAAATTGTATTTAAAAATGTAAATAAACCACTAGTAATATATTTTTTTTTATTTCAAAATGCATTTTTACCTATATGTACTGCGGGTTTTGCATAACTTTCTTTTTTATTTTGCGGAAAATCCCTACGTGCTGGAGAAAAACTGAGGTCATATTTGGACTCAGCGCACCAAAATACATACGATTCACCCATTACGGTAAAAAAAAATCAAAAAATTTCAATTTGCAGGCCTGTGTTACCAAAACATTAACTCTTAAGCGTTTTAATTAGGTGAGAGCAAGTTAAAATAGTCGGGAAATGTGAGATATCGTTTGGGAAGTGTGTTTTACTTCGATTTTTTCGAGAATTATTAATGCCACATCGCGGTAGTTTAATGGTGCTGAAAATTTCGACAAGGAAGAGAATCGACTAAAGACTTGGCTCGCCCAGGAGATGTTTGAGTTGCAATTTCAGATGAAAGTGTGAGGCGTTTGGAAACTGCTTTATTTTTTCGAGAATTATTAATGCCACATCGCGGTAGTTTAATGGTGCTGAAAATTTCGACAAGGAAGAGAATCGACTAAAGACTTGTCTCGTCCAGGAGATGTTTGAGTTGCAATTTCAGATGAAAGTGTGAGGCGTTTGGAAACTGCTTTATGTGCCAATAGATGCATCAAGTCAAATTACTGTCAGCAAAGATGAGTATCAGTATAGAAAGTGTTCATTTCATTATTCATACTCTTATCACAAATTTCATGTTTTTGGTCCATTGAAACAATCACTAAAGGGGCAGCGTTTCAGTTTGGACGCTGAAATGTAGACCGCCATTAGAGAATAGTTTTGTTAACAGCAGCAAGAATATTACCAGCAGAGAATCTGGAGATTAGTACAACAGTGGGACTCATACCTTAATGTTAATAAAGATTTTGTTTTAAATTGAGATAATAGAAATTATGCTACAGCTTCTAAACGTGTATGAAAGATATTCCCGAAATCACAAACCAAGAAATACGTACAACACTTAAGCAAATGAAGAACAATAAATGTCCAGGGGAAGACCAAATCACTTGTGAAATGCTAAAAATGGGAGGAGCTATTATAGAAGACTAGTGAGTCACCCGAACTACGTTTCGGTTCGCAAAATTAAGAGAGATTCATTAATATAAAAAAAAAGGATGTATCGGCGGGACTGAACCCGGGCCAACCGCGTGATAAGCCAGCACTCTACCGCAGGACCGCCGCCCTTGTTTGAATAATACGCGCACCCGAGCTAACAGTAGACGGCGATAGGCGCTCCACTCTGCTGCTTAAAATAGTTAATTAAATTACAAATTTTTCGCACTTTTTTTGAAAATAAAAACCGGCCTACGATCTAAGTATAAAAATTAGCAAACTTTTAAGCCATCGTACAACTTAATCGGTCCAGTATCTTCGGAGGAGATAGCGAACAAACATAGACGCAAACATGCAAACACGCAAACACGCATACAAAGAGAGCACCGATTTTATGTTATAGATGCATTACGAACACTTCTTAATAAATGTCTTAGAGAAGGAAGCATCCCAGATTCATGGCAAAATGCAGTAGTCATCCTGCTTTTCAAAAAAGGCGATAATGCCAATATAGAAAACTATCGTCCAATCAGCCTGTTATCACATCTATATAAGCTCCTAACCAAGATCGTTACCAACAGACTAACAAACAAATTCGATGCTTACCAACCGGTGGAACAAACGGGGTTTAGGAAAGGGTTCAGTACCATTGAACACTTACAAACGATACGAACATTAATAGAAAAAACAACCAAATATAACATACCCCTTCACTTAGTATTCATAGATTTTCATAAAGCATTCGATTCTATTGAAACATGGGCTTTCTTGCAAGCAATGGACCAAGCTAGAATTGATTCTCGATACTCTAGTGTCTTAAAATATGTGTATGGAAATGCCACTTCTCACGTTAAAATAAACGAAGACCTAGTGACCGATAAAATTAAGATCAATAGAGGTGTGCGTCAAGGAGATCCTATATCTCCAAAGCTATTTACCCTGGCGCTAGAGAACATCTTCAAGTCATTGCCATGGGAGACCAAAGGCTAGAACAACTAAATGCAGCGTCAAAAAGAGTGGGTTTAAAAATGAACTTCTCCAAGACCAAAGTAATGAGTAATGCTGAAGAAAATATAAATATAGATAACTTGATCTTGGAAAACGTAGAAGAATATATATATTTAGGGCATACCATCAAAATAGGTAAAGCAAATCAGACAGGTGAGATAAAGCGTAGAATACGGCTAGCATGGGCAGCTTTTGGCAAATTAAACCATGTACTCAGAAATAGGGATATACCAATAAATCTCAAACGCAAAGTCTTTGACGCGTGTATATTACCAGTAGCGACCTATGGCTTGGAAACTATGTCAATGACAAAAAAGAGTGCCGATCATCTAAGAGTACTGCAGAGAGCGATGGAACGCGCTATGCTTGGTATCAGTTTAAGGGACAAAATCAGAAACGAAGAAATCCGACGAAGAACCAAAGTCGTTGATATAATAACACGTACGGCAGAACTTCAATGGCAATGGGTAGGACATGTAGCCAGGCAAGATCAAGACAGATGGACATCAAGAATAACACACTGGCGACCAAGACAAACAAAGCGCAGTGTAGGCAGACCATAGAAACGATGGCTAGATGACATCAAAAAACTAGCAGGAAAGAGATGGTTTCAAGTAACACAGGACAGAGAAGCATGGAAACATATGAAAGAGACCTATGTCCAGGAGTTGACAGAAAACGGCTGAGGAAGAAGAAGAATGGTGTTGACTCTTGTGATTTTTCAGTTTTTTCGATTTTTTCAAAAAAGACATGATTTTTTGAAACTTTACATTTTTATTAAATTTTTAATGTGTATAGATGGAGATAGGTGATTTTTCAGTTGAATACCTCTAAATAGGGTTCATTTTGTTTTTTTTCGTTTGTTTTATTAACTCCTATTTTAAATACAACACCCGGTATATTATAACATTTTTGAATTCGGCTTAAAATTTTAGAGAAATTTTGTCTTTTCAACTAACGCTCTATTTTGTACGGTTTCTGTAGAATTTGTAATTTTTGAAAATTTTTGACAAATACTTCTTTTTTCTCTTATTTTATTTACAAACAAAGTTACTGCCTTAAGAAATCGAGTGAGGACTTTTGCGCCACCTGTTATATTATGTCATATGTAGACAACGATCAAGAATACAAGTTGAAGATGTAAAAGTCCAGAGAGGATTGGGTTCTAATCACTACTTAGTCCTAGCAAAGCTGTACTTTCCATATCATATGACCCAGTCGAAGGAAGCTCGCAAAAACCAACAGACTCACACACACAAGTTCCCAAAATACAACCTGCCAAGTTTAATAGCTTTCTATAAAGAACACGCTTGAATATAAAATTTAATGGCATAAACTACTCTTTTGCGGAGAATACGTACAAATATATAATTGAAAAGGTGAACAAAGCAGCAACAGAAGCTATCGGGGAAGTGCAAAACAATTCCAATAAAAGAATGATAAAATAGAGAAAATAGTTCAAGAAAAGAAGCAATTATATCGACGATGACTGTCAACCAAAGATATGGATCACCGATAACAGTATATGCATAGTAACATGAACGTTTTGAGCTGTGGAGAAAGCAAAAAATGAAATGTGGCAAAACAGATGCGAGCAAATTGATAATTATCTAGGAACTACTAGGTCAAGTGAAGGCTGGAAAACAATTAAAAGTTTAAGAAATGATACCAAAGAACATACCGAACTACAACCGATATCTATGCAAGCATGGACGGAATATTATGAAGAATTGTTATGCGAAAAGAGACCACAATTCCAACCAAATGAACTACATTATAAACTTGATAATTCTTTGACAGAAGAGAATGGATAAGGCTAGAAAAAACTAAAAAAGCTATAGTTGGCATGAAAAATGGAAGGGCTCCTGGACCTGGTGGCATCCCTGTTGAACTTCTATAGCACGGACCAGAAAAATTGTATGAACTTCTCACTTAAATACACCGCCGTTCATTTGAAGTGGATCACTTAAAGAAACTAGTTTCTACGACATTTTTCTAACCAATTTATAGCAAAATGTAGTTTATATTGTAGCTAGTAATTGAGTTAACTATTGTTTTAAAAATAGATAGTAGCCACATGTAATTTTTAATTCATATCATTTTTAATAAGTACGCGAAAAGCCAACAATGCATAACTTGTAGTAAAGTTTAATTGACGTCGTGGCATTGTTTAAAGCGGTAATAATCGATAATTAATTAATAATTCATGCATTTTTATCAAAAAATACACAAAACACAGCAAAATCTTCAAGTTTCTTCACTGCAAGTTTTGCATTGTTAACTTATCGGCTACTTATTAAAAGTGATATTTTTTAAAAATGACGTGTGGCTACCTGATGCTTTTAAAACAATAGTTAATTCGCTTCCTAGTAATAATACAAACTACAATTTGTTATGAAAAAGTCGTCGAAACTAGTTTCTTTAAGTGATCCACTTCAAATGAACTGCGGTGTATTTAATCTGTTCCTAAGAGGAGAAGAACTTCCAAGTGAGTGGAAAACGGCATACATAACTAACATTTACAAGAAAGGGGATAAAACCAAATGTAGCAATTATAGACCACTGAGTGTTACAAATTTGCTACAAGGAGTTATAATAAAAAAGAGAGAATGAAGTTGCAGATATAGAGGAGCAAAGTGAATTCCATGCTGGACGATCTGTGATAGACAATCTGTTTTTCCTAAAGCAGCTAATAGAAAAACGATTAGCATGTAATTTAGAGAACCAAATGGTTTTTATAGACCTAAGGAAGCCTACGACAGTGTCCCATTTTTTAAATTATGGCAGGTTATGCGACAGAAAGGAATTACAGAGATCTATATTCAGGCTATACAAAAAATTTATAGTAATATGACGAGTTGTGAGAAAATAGGACAACAAATTATTACATTTGCTACACACGGGAATTTTATTCGCACGTAAAGACAAAAATTATAAATACTTTACAGCAGGGTGGTACAGGAATCGTCTAGGCGTGTAGCAAACGTTTGCCAAGCTAGGTCCTGAGCAGGATGGGGTGGGTTGTCCGGAAGCGCCACTGGTTTGAGACGGTCCAAACCAGAAAACCTACAGATGGCCGTGTAAATTCCTAAACCACTAACTGTTTCACAAAAAAAAAAATAATAAAAGTCAGCAAAACACCAAGACTCGAAATAACCTAGTTATATATTTCAGTTTGTACACCTTCGAAATTCTGTGTCATACTTGGAAAAAGGCAACACAATTCTGTGATAATAGTATGTAAATGGAATAGTTTGTAAATGTAATTTTAGTGGTATGTAATGTACAAGATTTTATATTAATAAAGTCTAAAATGTGACTACGATAATCGCAATTCGTTCGAGTACCCGTGTATCAACTACGATAGTGACTTAAATATAATTAAAAACAGCGATACCGGAATGCGGGAGAATAGTAAGTTCTATTATCGCTTGATTAATTAGGTAAATACTCTATCTAGTCGCGAACCTCTTCGAATTGGTACCATTTCGCCTAGGGGAGTGCTAATACACATAAAATGGTGTATTTACGGTGCTCATATTATGTTAAAGGTTAAATTGATGCTCCCGGAGACCCTCGCCAATAATGGTTTAAATTTTGAAACACTGACAAGTACTCTTGAATGCAACCAAAGCAGTACTACCAAACGCAAAGATATTAAATGCATAAAATGACATTATCCTATTACACCAAAGTAATTGCACGTGATGTACAACGAAGCTATACAATATTTCGCATGTAAAACGACATGAATTTCGCTAGCATATACCTAGGTAAGTACAATACATAAAGTAAAGATCATAGCGCCATAACGAACGATATTTTTAGTTCAATAAACACCAAAAGGTAGATAACACTAGGTGTTGCAGATACCTGGATCGTTCACAGAAGGATCGCTACATCAACAGCTATGGGGGATAGCTATTAAGATGTCCACCAGCTTGAATAACCTCCAAAGAGTCAGGGCTTCATCTAACTTTGCAGGTGAGAAACGCAGTCGAGTGCAGTCACCATGGGGAGAAGCCTTGCATGCGAACTATCACATGTGCTGAGGGGCTCGGATTGGAACGGAATTGTTGCTCCAGGTGCCTTAGTCAAGCAACAACAATGCCACAGGCATAATGGATCCCGAAAAATCGGAGAACGATACAGCAAACTAGGACGAGGAGGCCAAACTATTACGAGGAGGCCTAAATACGAGACGTTATCGAAAAATGTTCTACGGCAACCATAAATTAACATACCAGAGTTGTAATGCGGCCTCGAGTAAGTAAATTGCAGAAATATATATTTATCCCAATACAATCGGATTCATTTTAGCAATATAACACCCATTTCCTATTTCTGGATGGCAGATTCCTCAAAGAAATATGGAAACTACATAATCCACTTAAGTGAAAATTTCCAAAGATCACATGCAGCTCCAAAAAGGAAAACTTAAAAATGGTCGCCGGAAATCGTACTATCAAAACAATTTTCAAAATTGTTACTCAAAATTCCCTAGACAAGGATTTTTCAAAAGTCCCAAAAATTGCAAAAATGAGTATGCAACCAAAGCTACACCTAACGTATGCAGGTGAATCTAACTATATGAATGCATTTAAGATAAGAAATTATCCAAACAATCCTTAACTGTATCTAAATGTAAAATTACACGTAACAAAATATCAAATAAAATAAAAGTGACAGAGGGGCTTCGACAGGGCTGCTGTATTGCCCCTACGTTCTTCAAGAACTACAATAAGACAACTTACTAGCATTTTATGGAACAACAGAATATCTAAAAAGACAAAAACAATGGTGTATAAGACAATCATAGAGAGTATAAGCACTTATGGAGCGGAGCTATGGGAGATTAGTAAAAGAAATTAAAAATAAATTGAAATCTATGGAAATGGATTACTGGCGACGATGCTGTGGAATGACCAGATTGGACAAAGTGCAAAATACTGCAATTAGAGAAAGAATGGTGATTGAAGTGGTACGGGCATGTGCAAAGGATGACCGATCAACGATGGCCAAAGAAAGTATGGACGTGGGTCCCACCGTATAGACGAAAAAAAGGTCGTCCAAGAACAGCTTGGAAGGACACTGAGGAAGCAGTGGCCAGCAGAAACTTACGTGATGATTGGCGGGACCAAAAATTATGGAGACTGGGATGCGAGAGACGGCCACGGCCGTAAACAGATTCACTTTATATATATTGCAATGACCCTGTACGTATAATATTTGTATGTTTATAATTAATGTGATAAATAAAAAGAGTCACCACACAATATTTAATTTAATTCTACCACTTGCTAAATCAAACTAACTGATTAATTAATTTCGTTGGGTACGCCAAAATTGAGAATTACTCTTATGGTAGTTTGCCCTTTTTCTAATCCATTCATCTGATTTCCTAACTTCGCTAGCTCAATTTTAAATAGAGACATGAAATTAAAACTCAAAATCTCGGGTGTTGGGTTCCTGACTTTCCAAGTTAACATTCTACGGTACGCCTCTGAAAAGTAGGCAGATTGACCTGAAATATAGGCGTAATGTGCCGTTTGTACGTCAAATCTATCACAACAAGTTCTAGTTATTTTCAGCTCGCGTGTGAAATTGATTTATCAACAATTAAATGAACAAATTTTGATGGTAAGATTTTGAATAATTGCCTTCAAGCGGCTTCTAGGCAATCTTTTGTTTTTCCAGATCGTTAGATATTGGTGCATTCTTAAAAAGGACGCCGTATTCGCATTTGTTTCTTGGTGCCTCCAATTGACGATTTTAATTGAAAATCCTGGGAAAATACCTCGCCATCCACGGGAACTGTTACGATTTTCGTGTTCTCCAGGTCGTAATTAACGTATGCTCAAATTTTCACACCGATCGGGCAGATCAAAATTGGTCAATTCACTAACCTCACTTTCGTAGATTCGGGACCCCCTTTTGATGGTGAATCTGGCTGTAATCTTGCTCCCCGGGCTGCTCGTGATGCTGGATTATGTTCTGGCCTGATGTGTGGAGCTGCCGGAAGAATCCTGACACCCTATGCCTTCCCACGATGCTGCAGATTGATGCTGCGGGAAATCGCCTCCAAGCCGTGGCTGCCGTCGTCGCCTCGGAACGCCAAAAACTCAAATACCTGGAATCTCTTGCCTCCAATTGTGCTGATACACTCGAATTCGCTGATTATGATGGTGCTATTTATTTTTTTATACATTTATGCTTTCTATGAAATTTTGGTAATTAAAGATAGAGCAAAAACCAAGCACTTTCACCAATTTATTTAGAACAATTGCTATCCTCTGTTTATAATGACGTCAGCTTATCTACTGATTCGCCATTGGTCCCTGTGGGATCCCACGCGGATTTGAACCGCTTACCACTACAATGAAAGCCTGGGGCCTTAGCCAACTGAGCTAATGTGCCAGTTCTTAATTAATTTAGATTCAGCTTTTAGTTTGTGCAAATCTATTATATTACGATTAACATTATATTGCTAAACCCAATACACGGAATTTGAGCTTCCATATTTCTGTGCCTATTCAAATATAATCAATGTCATTGGTGAATTATACCAGTGTTATTATGATTTGGCAATTTATGTGAATTTTCTCAGATGCTTGCATTATTACAACTCTGTGCTTTAATGATCTAATTTGCTATTTGCTTGTACTGCAATCAGAGCCGATTTGAGGGCTAAATACCATCGCAATATATAATCTTAAAAAACTCTTACACGCTTTTCCAAATACTTTAAAAATGCCAAAGAATGTTGTAACTCAACAAACACAGGAGCTACAAATGGTTCAATAATTCACACCTCTAGCGACTGATAAGGGTAAAATCGTGAAGTAGGTTTTTAGACATTTCTATTGGAAACCTTTGCAAGCAAACACCAAGTCGCTATCTTATGGGGTCTAAGAGATATTGAGGAATTCGTGAAAACACAGTTTACCTATTTTCACTCCCCTAGGGGTGGAATTTCGAAAAATCCTTTTTAACCCATTTCACTCTGAGATGGACCTACAGCAACAATAAAAAATAATAATTTTAACCCCCTTTCCCTGTCAGGTTACCTTTTTTAACCCTTTTAGGGGTGAAACTTTCAAAAACTCTTAAAACCCTTTCTAAAGATCTTAAAAATAAAAGGTCCAGCAGAATAAAGTATCCATTTTAAATTGAGCTGTTTTTGTTAATGGCCAAATTTTTATTCAAAAATCAAACAATAGGTTCTTAAGGAAACACGGAAATTAAATTTTTTAAATATTACATTAGTCAAGTGACCTCCTTGCTGCTGACACTCTTGAAGCCTAGCACGAAAGTTCAAGTATGCGTACAGAACGAGTTTTTCCTTTTGGTTTTTCTTTGGCACATGAGGCAGTACTGCGAAACTTGTGTACCCACTTTTTAATTGTTATTTGACTAGGAACTGGATCTCGCGGATTTAAATAAAAGTGATGACGAAATAAACGCTGGATGGTTACAACAGAATTGTTATTTTTAAAATAAGCATCAACTACAAAAGAACGTTGAATATTTGGCCAATGCTCCATATTCACAGCTAAACTGACATTTCTCGCAAACACTTTGACAACTGCCTTAAATTTCCTTTATCGCGAAAGCATGTCGACTTGATTCGAATTTATATCTCATTACGCAAGGTAAAACGAGGTTATCGATTATACATACCTACATATATATATTATTAAATTAATTAACTTTGAAAATGGATACTTCATTCTACCGGACCTTGTACATCCAAAAAAATTAATGCTCTAACTCAACAAACACAGGAGATACAAGGGGTTCTATAATTCACCCCAAATGCAGATTCGCACCTTTAAGGGCTGATTAAGGCAAAATCCTGTAATGTGTTTTTAAAAATTTGTATTTGATACCTATGCAAGCAAACACCACGTCAGTATCTTATCAGGTCTACGAGATATTGAGGAATTCATGAAAACACAGTTTACCGATTTTCATTCCCTTAGGGGTGGAATTAATTTCGAAAAATCCCTTTTAACCCATTCTATTCTAAAATGGACCCTCAGCAAAAAAATTAATTATTTTAACGCCCTTCCCTTTGTCAGCTTTTCCTATTTTTACCGTTTTAGACGTAAAATTTTCAAAATCCCTTAAACCAATTTCTAAATATTTTAAAAATACATATATTATTACTTATATTATTACAGTGATGATGATTCTGCTTCATGTTCTATTTTATTTTATAATAGACGTAAAGTACTAACATTTAAAATAATAACAAATAATGAAATGAAGACTTATTATGTTTAAAATTACGTGTTTGGTAATTTTAGGTATCCAAAATCCTAACAAGTTTTTAGTTTTAATTGTTGGTGGGCTGTCAAAACCATAGTAAACCTTATTCAGATCAAAACTGTCATTACATAAACAAATACTCTTTACTTTATTTTTTTTCTCCAACCACACGAATAAGACGCCATATTGTTGAATAATTTTGTATAAAAAGTAAGTCATTTCGGGATGTTCACAAATTACCTCGACAACTGTACACTTTTTGATTCATATTTGCACTAGTACAAAAATGGGCGCAAGATAGAGTTTTACATGGTAAATTTTAAATAAAAAGCAAACGCTTCGTCAATATTCGGCAGTCGCCGTCGTTGTTGTTTATTTTCCCCGTATAGTGATTGTCTATATGCATCATGATGTAACGCTAGTCTCCATAATAAATTTCAGCCCTAAATATTAAAACAATATTTAATGGCCAGACAGATAAGAAGCAAGCAGGGACTGACGTCACGTCCAACAACAGCGGGGATGCGTCGCGCGCTGTCCGCCCCCACTTCGAGGCTTTCGGCCGTATAAAAGTACGTACGCAGCTCATTCGAGGAAGAGATTCTCCCAGAGCCATTATTTCCCTGAATGCCGAATCCCGACCTGTTAACGTTATTAATTATCCCGAGACTTAGTTGAATTGGTGGCTAAATATTGCATCCTTTTCACTAAAGCCATTATTAATTAAACCTCAATTTAGTTGAATTGGTGGCTAAATATTGCATCCTTTTCACTAAAACCATTATTAATTAAACCTGAACTTAGTTGAATTGGTGGCTAAATATTGCATCCTCTTCACTAGGGCCATTACTAATTAACCCAGAACTTAGTTGAATTGGTGGCGTAAAACTCGCATCCTCTTCATTAGGTTAATTATTAATATTTCCCGAGTACGATCGAGGGGGACAGCTCAACGAGATGCTCTACTCGACCACTCAGACTTCTATTAACCAGCCCTAAGAGGAAGATCTCGTCTTCCTCCGACAATAATTGTCACTAGGTCCGAGCACTAGCTCGATAACATTGTAATTCAATTCCCCCGGTTCACCGCCCAAATTCGAGCTAGTAATCTTGGCAAATACACGAATTGTCACTATTTACTCTGAATACAGAACTAGATACCTACCCCAAGGCTTTCAGCAGCGCTATAAGCGACGGAACCACCTGTAGGAGCACTTCTCAGGCAGCCTGAGCTAGTGAAGGTTTTTTTTCTCCTCTCATAGGAAATACTTGGAGCTCAAGAGGCCCGGCAGGCACCGCTGTAGGATCACGCACCCAACTCCCGGCACAAATCGTAGCTGCCCGTGTAAGTAAATATTGGCACGATTTGTATTAATTTGGGCTTCTGTTTTCTTAGCAAAACATAAACACAACGAGGCATTTGACCGCGGCCATTAGCGAACGCGGATTTACACGAAGCGGATCCCGAATAAGCAAAACAACTTCCGGACGAGTTCTGGGACTCGATCTACACCCCTGTGAGTTAGGCCGGACGACATTCCAGCAGAGCAAGGCTGGTTACTGACGAAGCCAGGGACACAGCGTCTACTCGCAAGAATATTGTTTTTTGTCAATAATATACATCTCAGTTACTTGTTATAAACAAGTTTAAATAGAATAAACATTTTAAAAGTCTGTTGTTGATATTTATGCTACACTGTGATGCATATCTGAAAGAACCAAATAATTCTTCGACTGATTTTAAGCTACCTGTGGTAAAAGATTTTAAATAAGCCCTATGAGAGGGCTAGCATTACAATGACAGTTCTACAATATAACCTACAATGTTTGATTCTAAATAATAAGTCATATTACCGAATTTATGAGTAGTTGGAGAAAAAATAGTATATTTCATTCGTACAAAAAATGCGTTTTCGGGACGCGTAAGACTCGCCGGACGAAATCATGCATTTTTTGTACTAATGAAACAAATACCTATTAGAAACCTAACGAATACAAAACACAAGATAAAAAAATTGTTATTGTTACAAATAAATCGTAACTATAATATATACTAGAACTCGTGGCCAGCCTACGTCTGGCCCTGCCAGCGTAAAGAAACGGTTAACAATAAAAATGCTTGCTTGGGCTGGTAGCCGGCCGACGTTCGGCCTTGCCAGCGTTAACAATACAAATGCGGTCTCGCCATTTGTGCACGCGCGCCACTTGCTAGTATACAGGCCGTTCATGCTGCGTGTGCGCGCGCCTGCTTACGTCTGGACGGCCGGCGACCGGCGGCATCGGTTCTTATAATATAAGATGGGGTTATTATAAAGTTAGGGGTATACTTTAAATTCTTATATAATTTTAACAAATCAAGCAAACAACAAAACATAAAAGAAATCTAGTTGCTTAAATAATGGGATTGTATTGTATCTGTGGAAAACAACTATTGACACAGATGTCAAAACAAAATCATCTCAATTTTAAGCAGACAATTTGTGAATTTACGGCTACCAAGATCACCTGATCTTAACCCAGCGGATTACAGGCTGCGGAGTTATTTAAAACAATTGATGTTTACAACACGACCAACAAAGCTGCAAGAATTAAAAGACGAAGTTAAGGGGCAAAAGGGTGCAATTCAACCAGAAATGTTACAAGATGTAAAATTTGGATAAAAGGTTAGTAATCTCACACCAACAAAATGGAGGTTATATTCAACATATGTGGTAACCAGTTTTAGCCATACAAAATTCCATTATTTAAGCAATTAAATCTCGTTTATTTCTTGTTACTAGCTTAATTTGGTAAAAATATATAATAAGCTGAAATATATCCCTTACTTTATGATAACCTTGTATTTAGAGAGCTTATTAGACACTCTACGTTAAGAGGTAAATATCATTTGCAAAGAAAAAAATATGCATGCTGCATGCATAAATATATGCGGCATCAAATCAGTAACTAATCCAACTCAGCAATAATTATGCAATAGTTAATAAAACAAGTTAAATACCACCTTAATATCTGTAGTGTACTGAATATTACAATTTTTCGACCTCACGAATGATTTTGCAAAAAGCACGAGTGATTAACAGGAAAACATCATCTGGGAATACTCAGTGTATGTGAGATATTCAGTAAGAATATCGTCCTACATATTATTTCATCAAGAAAGAAAAATTCTTTAACATTCATGTGACACAAATTATTGCTGAAATTGCAGTAGCATAAAATAATAACTATGAGTAGTCAAATTTAAGTCGACTATTGTTGTGGCGGTATTATGATCACAAGCGCAATGTACACAAGTGGTGATACTACCGCAAAAATAAACTACATAACTTTGACTAAGAATGGTATTCGAAGAACTATTCAATGCAGAAAACCAATTTTTGTAAATCTAGTAACAAGCTATGTAATTTCTATAGTAACAGAATTTTTTTTTATCTAATAAAAATACCATTTGTTTAAACAGGACGATATATCAGCTACTATTTTTTTGATAGGTCAAAAAATACCAAAATCTGGATTTTTATAGGTCAATTTTTTTTGACAGATGACAGATGAATTGAATAGTCAACTGAAAGGGGGCGGAATTTTTGTGAATATCAAGAAAAGAAACAACATAAATTATAAATTTTTTGATTATTACAAGCACACTAATAAACAAAATAAAATAAAATCAAACCTAAGACTAAAGACTGTCACGAAATACAACTAAATCGGTCGCCTCACTTCTTGCGCCGGCCCTGGGTCGGAGTATGTTACTCTTAAACATGATTCCGTCTTGTACAAAATTTTAGACAACGCTGAAGTAGAACCGGACCAGGACGACGACGAGGACACCGATGACGTGGCGGCCGACGTGGTGGACGACAGAGTGGAAGAAGTAGCGGAAGCAGCTAGCATGGTAAATCTTGGGTATTACATGATTTGTCTTACATCGCGTTCCACTATGGCATAATAATACCGTGTGGGCACATTGGGTTGTGCGATGAATGCTGCGAAACACGCCAAAGGCTTCACAACATACCGCCAGATCCCGAAGATGTCGCCTACGATAGAATCATTGATCACGGAACTTGCCCCCTGGACAGAATTCCGGTGCAGGGATATTTAAGACTGGTAACTTCCATGTAGCGTTAAAAAAAACACTTACGTATTTATATTCTATGTATATTTCCAAAAATAAATTATAAAGAATATATACCTGTTTATTCTTGTAACTTTTATAATCATTACAATTTTACATAACGGTTAGCCATGTCCTGCACTGAATTGAAATAGCTATTTGTGCAACAAGATAGGAAATAGTTACCAGGTTAGGCTTTCCGTCAGTTTTAACACAAACTGACACAAAACCTAACCTGCTAACTTCGAATTTGACGTAGACTTAAAATTGACAGCATGATCTTAATACCGGGCGACCATAAATGATTGTGATATTTTTATCTTAGGTTAGCACTGTTAATGTAAACCTACATTTGTAACGTTTCGCTTGTGAATCTAAATTCTAAAGATACTTGAAACGTATTGGGAATTTAATTCGCCGCCTTATCAAACGTTTGCATCTCAAGACCGCGCTAAGAAGCGATAGCGCGGGCCGGTAGCCGATGCGCAGGAAGCCACGTTTGCGCGCAGGAGTGTTTCCCCCGCCGCCAGAGTGGGGAGCACGACCGCCGACCGGGAGCCACTGAACGTATAAAAATGAACACATGGCAGCTCCTGAGTCAAGGGGTATGCTATACCCAGTCCTGGCTTGCCACAAAGGCCTTCCACTAAACACAAGGCTCAACATTTACAAACAATACATCCGGCCTATCCTGACGTACGCCGCACCGGCATGGGCTACGTACGTGTCGGAAACATCCAAGAAACGACTTGAAGCAGCTCAATCCACCACCCTTAGGAAGATCACCGGAGCACCATGGTACGTCCGCAACGATGTTATCAGAGAAGACCTGGAAATAGACCTCCTGCTCGATCATGTAAAAATGGTCGCCGAAAAACTCTTTGCAGGAATCGACAATTCCGACATACCAGCAATAAGGCAAATAGCCCCAGTTGCTGGTACACAACAACAAAGAAAAAAGCGTCCCAGACGCATCCTCGACGACTGATCAGAAAGATCAAAGTCCAAAATTTTGATAAGAAAAAGCATCTACAAGCAGTAAAAGCAAACCAGCTAAAAGCTGTTTAACGCAAGAACCCTGAGAAGGTTCAACCCGACAACGAATCGCTCCTGAGTCAGATCCCATCCTGGGGTTCTCCCCGAAGCCTTCTCCCAATCCACCTGAGACGATTACTCTTTTGCCCTGTGCAGGTTACTGTCTAAGCAAAGGGGAAATCGGCTAAAAGGTTCTTACGGTGCTGGTATGGTTACTGTCAGTCCGTGAGAACATACCGATAACCTGGAGGTCCTTATCGAACCCGTTCACCGTCATTAATTTAAAGGCCGAAACCGTGGCTACTAATTAGCTGTCCCCGTATCCCGTGTAACCGAACCGCTGTTAGTTAAAGGCCGAAACCGTGGAATTAGTAACTAACATTCCTGTAATCCGCTGAACGAGATCACCGCCGCCGTCCCGTCAGCGATCATCCGAATTCCAAAGGCGCATTTCATTTGCGTTCTCGAAAGCCGTGTTTCAACTGTATTAACTCACCCGAATTGGGAGACACCAGGAAGTCATCAGCAGCCCGCCACCGCCAGGCTGGACGCATACAGAGATTATGCGATAAGGGACCTGCCTGCAAGTGTCACCGCCAGCATACTATGAGCATTCCTGAAGCCATCCGAGAGAGATTTCCGCACTGCCGCAATCCAGTCGAAGCCGCAAATTCGCCTGAATAGCGAATTTCCCGAGAGTCCGACCGCTGCATCGTTTCGAGCCGCGAAAGCCGGCAAATCGTCTGGCGGCCCCCGGTCCAGTTTGGCTCACCGAACGCGAACTCCTGCAGCTTCCTACGCCGGCAGGTATGTTCTTAAAACACCATTTCTAATCTGAAGTGTTCGCAGCAGCTAGTCATTGTAAACAAATGTCACCTGGTGCCTGCGACCGACGACCTTTGCTCCGCAGTCGATGCGCGAGGCAGCTGGTGCGCGGCTGACCCACTCCGGGACATCGCCCAGAGGTGTAACATGCGCTAGGCCGGAGCATTCTACCAAATCCCTCCGCCGCCGCGTAACAGCCCCACCGGCGTCCAGGAGCAACCCCTGTTGATGCAACTACCCCCCTGTCCGTAATATACAGTGTGTTCCATTAAGTTCGCATTTTCAATGTACATAGTTAAAGACAGTATATTTTATTTTTATTATTTATCTTGTGTTATTTATTGATCTACGCTATATCAGAGCAATTTGAACGTATTCTCCGGCTTAGAGCATACCTGAGGCAATAAGGCCAATTAAAATATTCAAACAAAGGCGGGACGTTACACATTAACAGTGCTAACCCAAGATAAAAATATCACAATCATTTATGGTCGTCCGGTATTAAGAGTGCTACAAACGTCACTTTTGACACTAGAAACAGTGCAAAAAGTTGACATTTTGGCACGATCGTAGAAAAAGACACTTTTCCTACGTGTTTCGCACATGATTTTTTCTACTATCGAGAAAGGGAACTAAAAAGAGACTAAAAAAGATATTTTAAAAAATTTTTGCATTTGTTATCTGTTATTTTGATGTTTTGGCAAACTTTTATTTTTCGTGTTAAAGAGTTCCAAAATACAGCTCTACTTTCTCAAAGGAATCTCTCGAAGTGATATTCATTAACAGTAAAAAACTTACTGTTAATATTTATATTAAATAAAGCTTTTTGTTACAATATATTATTAGTTATTGAAGTAATGAGTATTTTTATTTCGTTGTATTAACGATTCAATTAAATGAATCTCAACAAACGCCGTTTATTGATATCACAGATTTTCTTGTGAAATGGTATAAAAGTGTTATAAAGCTGAAAAGAAAAAAATCTCAATTAAATGGTACTAGAAAATATGTAGGAATTGTTCTATTTAAAACAACCTCCGATGACGCCACTATTCAGCAACAAATGAAGGTAGAAAAAATCTAAAAGCAGCATCGCTGTAAATTTTTACTTCCGTTTACAATAAGGGAAGTATTGGATTCACCCCAAAAATTCGAAATTGAGTTTTCAACAGATCTTCACGTTTTAGAGTCCCCTGAACCCAAAAATAGTAGTTTATATATCAAGGGCGCAAGGTAAGCGATTTCAGTCCGCGATGATAGTTTGTAAATCATCAAGGGATGAAATCGCCCTTGCGCCAGAAATATATATACATAATTTTATCCTCAACCGAAAAGACGTAGTGCGATTTATTTTTATACGTAAAGATTTTCCAACTATTAACATTAAAAATCATAATACCAGGATCTAATAAAAGCAAGGTGCATTTCCGTAGCAACTACGTAAACATGGTCAGAGAATTTTACTTTTCCGCCCTCGGGCGAGAATTCTTCACTTTGCGCCCTCAGGCTAGAATAGGCTACTTTACACCCGGTTGAGGATAAACATATTTCTTTTCATTGGTCTGTCTGTGTGTCTGTGAACAGAATATCTCAAAAACGAAAAGAGGTATGGCCTTGAAACGTCATATAGGTATAAGTGTTGTGTACTATGTAGATGCGACAGCAAGCTTTTGAAGAAAATCGCATAACCGGAAGTAGGTGTTTACTCCTGTGATTTTTCAGTTTTCTTTTCGATTTTTTCAAAAACGGCTCCAACGATTTTTTTCAAACTTCACATTTTTATTACATGTTTAATGTATATTGATGTGAGATAGGTGATTTTCCAGTCGAATACTTCTAAAATGGGTTTCTTTTGTTTTTCTTTCTATTTTTTTATTAACTCCTATTTAAAATAGAACACCCTGTATGTTAATACATTTTTGAATGCAGCTTAAAATTCTAGAGAAAATTTGTCTCTTCAACTAACGCTTTATTTTGTACCGTTTTTGCAGAATTTGATATTTTTGAAAATTTTTGCATAATGCTTAAAAATTAAAAATCAAATTTTGGGCTAATGATAAGATCACTGTAAAAGGAAGTTGTGTGCGTTTATCACACCAGATTTTTTGTTAAAGAAGTAATATAATTTTCACATTAAGAAAGTGATAGTGATATTATATTGCTGGTTTATTCCTAGCTACAGAATTGCGGAACTAGTGTATAATTCTTTATAATATAGAAGGTCCAACAAATTCTGTCAAACAGGTAACACTATACGATAATTTATTCAAAATGTATCTACGGCATAGAAAAAAATGATTGCGTGGGGTAGGTAAAATCATATTAAGCCCTGACGTAGCTACAGATGAGTCGACGTTATGGGCATGGTCGACGTTGCGTCCCTCAAGACGAGTCGACAATATGGGCACGGTCGACGTTGGGTCTCTCAAGACGAGTCGACGATATGGGCACGGTCGACGTTGCGTCCCTCAAGACGAGTTGACGATTTGGGCACGGCATATATATAATACACATATTGCTAGTAGGGCCTGGAAACGTCAGAAAACATTACGGCGCCGACATAGTCTCACTTAGAGTATAACGCGTCTCGTGCGCATGCGTGAGAATTCGAACTCCGCCTTTAGAAGCGAATTTTAAACTTGACCACTTCCCCATTGGCCGAACGACACCGCCGCGCTTGTACACAGCTCATGATACTACTACTACTAAGATAAACCCACGCGCGTGGGATAAGCCCATCTCTCTCGCACGCCTGACGTCACTCCGTGACAAATTTCCACAGCAGTAGGCGGTTTAATACGGCGGTTAAAGGTTTCGGTTAGGTGTTTAATGTGTTATTCGTTTTGTTTGAAGATATATGTGCGTGAAATTTAATAAATTATAATTAAAACATTGCATTAAACATTTGTTACCATAGTGTACTGTGCAGTGATGGGTTATTTAAGCAACAACAACAAAAAGAGCAAGAAAGTTTCGGATTGCCGTTTCTTTAGTTTTCCAAGGGACAAACATGTTTGGCAACAATGGATTCTAAAGTGTTACCATCAACACAAATTTAATGTGAAAACATCAAGAATATGTTCAAATCATTTTGTAGAAAGTGATTACTGTTCCAAAGAGAAACTGTTGGAATTACCGCAAAATAAATGGAAGTTGAAAAGTGATGCAGTAGCTTCTCTTCATTTTTAACTATTTTAATGGGGAGTCATTAAAATTGACCAAAAATTATTTAAAAGTCCTAATGGACTTAGCGGAATCTATCAATTTAAGTACAGAGGCCAAGCATCTTTTCTTTCGATGCAAAATGTATTTTAAAATTAGAATATTGAATAGAGATATTAAAGAAAAATCCAAAGTGAGAAAGAGAAAAATTACAAAAATTGTAAAATAAGTCTTAATAAAACTTGGTTTTCTTGTGTAAATTTTGTAAATAACATGTAAATAATATGTACTTAATAAATCAAACAAAATTGTTTATCACTACAAATGTTTAACACCTACTCATAAAAATCCAAAAAAAGCTTGTAATAAAAAATAGTTAATAATATATACCGGGTGTCCGTTCTCAAACTCGAACATACGAATCTAACATTTGCATTGAACGATTTTGCTGACTCCTACTCGCCAATTCAACTTACAGGAAAGATAGTGGTATTAATAGAAAGATAAAATTGTTGCACATCAAATGATACTAGTAATAATAATATTTACTGATATAGTATAGAAATAATGGAAAAATACCTAAAAATCAAATGCTCAATGTTGATTGCCTATGTTTTACTTTGAGAGTGGACACCCAGTATAAATATGCTCGTATATATCACTCATATTTTTCTACAGAAGTATTCTTTTAAAATTAACAATATTTATTTAAATTTTAAAAACATAAGTCCGTTTGTTTTGCGCTAGGGATTAAAGTAATAATTTTTGATAATGAATAAGCCTTAAACTTTTCACTCTTCATATGTTGGTATCTTCCTTTACTTTTAAATTTAAATACTCTAGTATTCAAAATCGTTTATTGTTCGTTTTTTTTACAAAATAAAACCCTTTATACAATGCTAAACTTTGAAGATAATTTATTATATCTAGCACCTACCTACTTTATTTAAGGGCTTATTCTATTATGGGCCATAAATCCTACATTAAATCATAAAATAAATATCTCTTATACTATTATAATATTGAATAAAATGTAATATATCAATATTATAATAAAATATACTACTAAACAGTAAACATTAATAAAAACCGCTTTAAAGCAATGCATTTCCCTACCGTCAAGCAGGATTTTTGTCACGGAGTGACGTCATGCGCAACGTAGTACGAAATTCGATCGCCGCGTGGGTTTATCTTAGTAGTAGTAGTATCATGCACACAGCTCACCATTATACATTGAAGAGTTGGTTGTCTGTCTCACTTCCTCGGTGAGTTTCCCACTCATGGCCGCTAGCAATGGTATAGTAAGTATTAAATATATCGGGCACGGTCGACGTTGTGTCCCTTAAGGCGGGTCGACGTTATGGGCATGGTCGACGTTGCGTCCCTCGTTCCATATACGTGTTCTGGAGTCGACGATGCGGCGCTGCAAAGTCTTGAATTTTTCGGGTAATGTCGCCAGCGACGCTACCGCCACAATGTACGTAGCGTCATTTTATACGAGTCGACGTAGTGGGCACGGTCGACGTACGTGTCGACGTTGTGTCTCTGAAGCAGAGCTGGGCAAAATACTTTTAAAAAGTATTTAAATACTAAATACTAAATACTTTTTGAAAATTTAATGTATTTAAAAATTAAATACTTTTTTTGAGCAAACAGTAGTTAAATAGTAAATACCTATAGTATTTAAATACTTTTAATAGTTAAATACTTTTCTAAGCGTATTTAAATACTTTAAAAGTATTTAAATAATTTAAAAGTATTTAAATATTTCTTAAGTATTTAAATATTTTAAAAATATTTAAAATACTTCTAAAGTATTTAGATATCCCTAAAATGTAAAAAGACTTGCGAAATATTTAAATAGTAACACAACATGTGCATACCAGCTCAACAGTTTTTTAAAATTAAATTTAAAATTCTAAATTTCCTTTTATTCTATTATTAAGTCAAATAATAAAGATGACATAACTTAAACTATTGTATATGAATTATTAAAAACTCCAAAGGAAACAACATATTGGTTTCCGGTGTTTTATGGATATTTCGGCAAAGAAAATCTTAAAATCCATAAAATATTTTATTCATAAAATTGCGTATATTGAATATGAACTACTAATAGTACTATTAAATATAGGTATACTTACTGTAATAGTAATTTATGTTTACCACAAATCACGACACAGGTACAGAGAAAACACCACTATTTGTTCCGCGCTGCCAAAACATGGAATATCGAAATAATCGAATGGCTTTTTATGCATCTTGCTCAGGCCCACAATTGCCTGGTGGTTTCTGTCTCGTTCTAGCACGGGTGGTTGTTTACCTGAAGCACTACACGTGTTCGCGTTTCAAGTAAAAACTTGGGATTTTGATAAACGTTGAAACTCTGCAAAAATTATTTACTAGTCAGAAATACATTTGAAGAAATAAAAAGGAGCTAAATACTCTGAAAGTATTTAAATACTCTCAAAGTATTTAAATACTCTCAAAGTATTTAAATACTCTGAAAATATTTAAATACTCTGAAAGTATTTAAATACTCTCAAAGTATTTAAATACTGTAAAACTATTTAAATATCCTAAAAATATTTAAATACTGCCAAAATTGTATTTAAATGCTAAATACTTTGCAAAGTATTTGCACCTAGAAATACAAATACCGTAAATTAAAAAGTATTTAAATACTTAGTATTTAAATACTACAAAGTATTTAAATAAAAAAAAGTATTTACAAATACAAATACTGCCCAGCTCTGCTCTGAAGACAGATCGACGTTATGGACACGGTTGACGTTGTGGGCGTTCAAAATACCCGGTTGACGTTGTGGGCAGTCGACGTTGTGTCCAGGTCCGGTGGCAACCCTGATTAAATAATTTCCAACAGTGTTGGCCACAGGGGTAAAACTGAGACCGAAGTATTCGCAACAAGAAAAGTTCGGTGGGCACTGCATCGGGTCGGGGAGCCGGAAATTTAGAACCCGTAATACGCAGTCGCAGACAAGAATATCGATTTTGACGTCACATAACGTTGCGTTTCCCAACGCCGTAATTGTTTGCTTGTTGAGGTCTTGAGGTTAAGTGCTTCGTTTTGCTAATAACAGTAAGTATTGCCTATATTTTGTTTAAATACTTGTTAATTTTAATGTATTCAGCTCCTGCATTCTTAGTTTGTTTACAGCGACAGCGAAATAAACATCCATATTTAATTTTGTAATACCTATTGCCTCATGTACCCATTAACTATAATAGTTAATTTTTTTCAGTTATAAATGTCCTTTGCACGGTCCTAATGGTCAGCACGAAAAAGAAGTCGACCTGCTTTCCTGGCTGCAAGAAATTGGTACTACAGGTCAGTGTAAGCATTTTATAAATCTCTGTACCGCATTCTTTAACTTCCGAAGCATTAGAAGTAATCGTTAGGTATTCCTACAAATGTGGTAGAAGCTAACTAATACAGTTTTATGTTCATGTTATGATCAGCCTTTGACATCTTCAAATGTATGTACATGTTTTGACGTATCAGCTAATTTGTTTCCTTTATAAAATAATGAAATAAGCAACAGTAATAATTTTCATTAGTAATATAACAAGGGCGAGATACACTTACCGATAATTTTGCACATGCCAAGGGTTGAGTGCTGGTTGCAATGAAAACTGTTGCGAGGGCAGTTTTCTAAGGGCAATCAGCACGATTACTCTTGGTACGGGTAAAATTATATGTAAGTGTGTTGCCCGCGTTTATATTTTGAAGATGATATCAGTCATGTCACAATCGTGTGTAATAATCAACGATAGATTATTTATCAAAATTATTCAGGATTATTTATATGCATTTCTTTCTGTTACCGATTTTGAACCTAGTTTGGAGAATAACTTCAAGCAGTTCTACAAATCATCAATAGGTTTTGGAGAAACTGTCCTGACGATGCCCACATCTTCAAATTTGTCACGGAGAAGCATAAGCCAAATACCTCCATTACCCAAGAACATCGGAAGAAAATGGCTGCGAAGTATTGTTATTTATTCTTTATGTTTATAAATAATACATATATTTTATTTAATTCGATGTTGTTTTATAAGCATTTATTTTTTGTTCTAGAATTTTATATTTATTGTATTGTATATTATTTCTGCTGGATGTATTTACTACATTAATAAAGTTTTTTTTACTAGTGCTGTCCTTATATAATTGTTTTATTTACATTAAAAGTTGTACTCTTGTAATTTGTATTTAAGAAATAATTTGTAAATTTTAATTGCTAATGCCTAATTCAGCATTAGCAATTAAAGTTTATGAATTATTTTTTAAATCAAATTTTATTCACAAAATATTTTTTTAAATTAATGGGATTGGAGGGTTGCCTATACGAGCCATTTAAATTTCCCGCTAGCGCCGTTTAAATCTACCGCTCATTGTGTAATTTGCCACTTGGGCACCAGGGTGCAGCTTTGTGAAAAAATGATGGCGTGTTGCCAACGTTTAGCATGGGGGATTCGCTTCTATTAGTTAATGTTTTGTGAGTGTTGGCTTAGTTAGTGTATTAGGTGTTGTTCTGTTTTAGTGTTTTGTCAAACCAAAGCAGGTGTAATTCTGTGATTAATTGGATAATGAATTCATCTTTCTCGCCTCCTTATTAAATGACCGCCTTCAACTCTCTGACCACGTTGACGTTCGAAATCTTTGTTTAGTTACACTTTAGTGTCAGTAGCAGCAAGACACATTTGAAACGGAGGTTAAGTGTTGTGCTGGTTCAGGCGAACAGTTATTAACTATTATCTATACTTTACAGATTGTTTAAAGGACCACTATGTTATAATTGAAGCAGTTCCTGATCTTTCCAACTAATTTATAAAGACTTAAATCTGTTTGTTTAACTGCAAACGGTGAACACTAGAAGAAAATCGGTTAGCTACTACCTTTATCAAATATTTAAATCCCGTGCACATGAATAGAACAAATGAAAAAATATCATGTATTTAATGGGTGCTTTAGACCACTATAATGAGCTGGTAAACGGAACGAGAGCTAGGGCATCCGGCGCCCGTGGCTGCTTATTATTTCGCGTTCGTAATGTTATAGATTCACATTCTATATGTAAAAAGAGCACAACAAAATAAATTCAACTTACATTTATGTTATTATGGCAATATACAAGATTTCTTAAAATTAACAATATTTTGTTTATAAATATAAGACATTCAGGTCTTTTATTTTCAGCACCTAAACACATTCATTGTGTAATTTTGAACTGAAAAAGTCACAAAAATGATATATTTTGCACCCCTAACAGGGTGTGTGTGTGGTGTACACCATGTTTGCTATGCCTTAGTTCCTTCTCTGCTAGTAGATCATTCTATGTAATGCTATGTTTCTGTTTAAAATATTAGTTTTATAGTAAATCCGGCTTTTTTTATAGCACAGTATATAAATATGTACTCGTTCCAGGTGTGGCATCTCAAATGTTGCTGTAATCATATTGAGCGAAAAACTATTACCTACTTCGAAGCCAATCCTAAACTAGCCATAATGACCACTAATCAAGAAACGGTAGTTAATTATTTATTTTATAATAGTTCAACAAGTTCACTGCACGAATTAAGAGACTTAGATCGCAATGAAGATATTAACAAATTATCTATCAAACAAGAAACCACTGGAAGGAGTAACGACATCAGTGCTTATTCGAAAATTGATACTAAATGCGAGTTTGAAATTAAAGACCACAGTTATATGGCGCAAAATTCAACAGCACAAAAACAAGGTTTGGTTATGCACCCTACTACAGCTGAAAAACCATTCTCTTGTTTTGTTTGCAAATATAAAGCAACACAGAAAAATATTTTAGCTAAACATATGAAAATTCATACAGGCGAAAAACCTTATTCTTGTTCAGTTTGTGATTATAAAACTATCCATAAACCTAATTTAGTTAATCATGTAAAAACTCATACAGGCGAAAAACCTTATTCTTGTTCACTTTGTGATTATAAAACTGCCCGCAAACCTAGTTTAGTAAACCATGTGAGAACTCATACAGGCGAAAAGCCCTATTCTTGTGCAGTTTGTGATTATAAAACTGCCCAGAAACCTAATTTAGTTAATCATGTAAAAACTCATAC